>QOCX01001397.1:0-34867 GCA_005959815.1 Sarcophaga bullata | reverse complement strand
AGAAGAAGTCGAGGTCAGCTTCAACAATATAACTCGGGCGCACCTTTCGAGCGGATAGCGATGGAAGTAGCAGACCCTTTTCCTGTCAGCAATGCCGGAAACCGATATGTTCTCGTCGTGATTGATTATTTCAGCAAATGGCCGGAAGTGTATGCCATACCCAATCAAGAGGCGAACACAGTGGTTAACGTTTTTGTTAACAACTGGGTATGCCGCTACGGGGTTCTGATAGAGCTACATTCCGATCAAAGCAGAAATTTCGAGTCAGCGGTATTTAAGGAAATGTGTGAGGTGTACGGTATCAAAAAGACTCGAACAACGCCGCTCCACGCACAGTCCGACGGAATGGTAGAACGGTTTAATCGAACCTTAGAAGAATACCTGCGGTAAGTAGTGAGCGAGCAGCAGAAGGATTAGGACGAACACATTCCGAGGTTTCTACTAGCATACCGATCAGCGGTCTATGATTCAACATCTGGATCACCCGCCAAGATTATTTTTGGAATCGAGATAAAACTGCCTGGTGACTTGGAGTTTGGTGTTAAGCCCGCTACAGAGAGGGATGCCACATACTCTGGAAAACAGGAAAGTCTAAATGAACTTCATGAATTTGTGCGCACACGTATAAGAATGGTCAGCGATAGGATGAAAGCCAGGTACGATCGTGCAGCAAATACGAAGGGCTTCCATGAGGGACAACTGGTTCTACTCTACAACCCAACGCGGATGAAAAGATTATCTCCCAAGCTACAAACCAGCTGGGATGGATCTTATAAAATAATTAGAAGGTTAAACGAAGTAATGTACGGGACACAGAAAGTTTATAGCCCCCGAGTAAAAATGAAAGTCGTACTCGTAGAATGACTGGAGAGGAAATAAGGAGCCTATTCGGTACGAACATGCTTAAGTGGGCGGCAGTGTTACGAAAATGGAAATGGTGTAAAATCGTTTAACATTAAAATGTTAAACAAAGACAATAAACAAAACACGGACTTATTTGCTTGATCTTACAATAAAGAAGAATAAAACCACACATCAGTACAACGAAAAGGGATAAACAAGTAACCGAAAAGCAACCAACGCTGTAAGGACGAACGTAAAGATACGAAAACAACAACATGAAAGGATAATAAATGTAAACATCGTTGTTTACATTTATGGTGATTTAGAAGCGCGGAAGCCATCGACGTTCGCCTTCAAGAACATTCATCAGACTGTTTACGTCGCTATGTAAAAAGCAAAGCAAAGCATGAAAAGTCGGAGTAGAACTTCACTCAGTATTGTGTGAAGACGCGTTGCGTGTGAAACAAACCAATCGTGGTTTGAAGATTTCCGTTTCAAAGATCGACAGAACATAAACAGAGGAGTAACAAATAAAGCAATTGTTGTTGTTAGAATCAGTTGTGAACAGTGGCTCACAAAAGTTGTGTGATTAATAAAGGAATTAATTAATTTTAAAACACACATTTATTTTTATTTTTATTTGCAATCTATGAGTTCATATTTCAAACGTTTTTAAAAGGTAAAAACATAACAATATAAAATAAATGTACAACGTCAAATCCCTTAAGACTGCGTATTTAATCAGACTAATATTCTTTCGAAAATGGAGATCATTTCTAATTGTTATTAGTGAATTTTATTGGAAAATAGTGTCATATTTTTTGGGTGTGTCATTAAAACCTGAAAAAAGCGACATGAATCTTTTTTAGAAGCTGACAAGCAACTGAATGCAGTTTTACTCTCATTTTTTAAAGAACATTGTTTGTGTTCATGTCCTATGTGTGTAAAAATCCGAAGATGTTCGGCCCCCGGGGGGCATTTGGTGCCCCCGAAATAAAGTTTTTAAAATAAATACATAAAAGAATATAATAAAAAGTATAACTACCAAAAAAAAAATCAAACACCATAAAGGGTGCCAAATACCAAAAATTATAATAAGAAATACTAATTGACAACGCAAACAATAATTACATTAAATAAAAAGTGCATTCACAAAAACATTACATACAATATATATAACAATAAAATATAGGAACATTTCAACATCAAAAATAATAATAAGCAAATCACATATTTAAAATTATGAAACAGTAAAAAATAAAAAAGTTCAAAACAAATATAAATCAAAAAGGACACAAAAAAGTTCACAAAAGTTCACAAAAAATAGAAACAAAATAGATATCGTTAGTATAATTGCAAAGACGCTAAGTCCTCTTTTTTCAAAAATTGAGATTTTAATATACAAAATATATATTTTACGACAACAAACAATGTCATTATGTAGTAGTTTAAAGTTGTTGTAATTTTGTGGCTTGCAAAAAAGCTAGGTCCACAAAACTACGAAAAATATTAAAAGCACGTGCTAACTCTACAAATATTAATTATTAATTAATTGATTAATTGATCAAGGCAATTCACAGACAGCTATTTTGTAAAAAGAATTGCGTTTAAAAAGTTTACAAATTTTAAAAACTGGAGAAGCTACAATGTTTTTTGAGTCTCCTGTAAAATTTGAAAAAGGTCAATAAATATTATACATTTTTGAAACAATACATAAACAAAATCAATAGTGAAAAAGCAGAATTGAGAACTTTAGCAAAGGACAAAAACAATAACATTACAAAAATTCCATTGCAGTTCAAAGAGGAATTGGAAAAACCACAAGAAAACAATTCTCTTTCTTGTGAAGGTTTGTACCCTACCCTCAATAGACAATGTAAGTTGAAAATGTTTAATTTAATTTTTTTTTATCGTATTATCTTATATTTCTAACGCGAAATTTTAAAAACTATGAAAACTTGCAGTAAGGAATATTATCTCTTAACCCACCCACACCAAATGATTACCCTTTTTCTTAATTTATATTTCTAAAATATTGTAAAAAAATCTTGTCGTTCACTTTGTGCAATGTAATAAAAACACAAGGAATATTTAATAGGCAATTTTATTTGCAGATTCGAATTTGAAATTTGAAATAAATATTTTTTAAACCAAATTTACCCAAGGTAAAGCGATTTACTATCAAAAATTAATCACTTTTTCCAATCCTCTGTGGATATTTAAAACAAAAATATTGAACATAAAAACTTTAACTTTAACTTTAATATTATGTGTTATATCCAACTCAATTTAAATGCCTTTAACGAAGACTATAGGACGAGTCCAGAGAATTCTTAATCACTACCTGCCTTGAGGTTCATGAAGCGCGAATTGGAAGAGTAGTGGTCGCAGCTCAATGACCCTGAAATAGTAAAGTGAGATCTGCCAAAAAATTCTATAGGACATTTACAATTTCCATAGATGAGTATATAGAAAACTTAACACAACTTAAAAATTCTACCCTAACCGAACTCGAACCCACACAACTCACCCACTCAGTTGGACTTACCGTACCCCCTTGCGATATGCAAACATTTAGTGGGATTTCAAGTCTTAGGCCTCTTACAGAGACCTATTCAATGCAATAATACCCTTCTAAGTAGAGTAGAAAAACTAAGAAATAGTCGACAATGCACCTTTAACTAATGAAGGTTTTCTTATTGCTTGGGTCCTCCATTGGTATGTCAATATGAAAATAGAAGAATGCAAATTGATGCATAAATTGAAACCCTTTTAAATTTATCAGCGGTAAACTCTATGCGCAGTGTCTCAATAAAATACTTCAAAGAAATACAAATTACTGCGTTTCAAATTTAAATACATGGGAGATAGATACAGATAGTTGGGATCATATCATTGTACATCTCCGTTTGACAAAATTACCCAAGGAAACCCGAATAAAAATATATATATATATAAAAAATGTGCGAAAGCAAAAGAGTAATGGACCCATCACCTAATTTGTGAGACGATGTGTTATTTTATCAACTCTCAATTTCTCCTGAAAAAACTTTACATAAGCGTACCTGTTCGTCCAACAAGATACTATAATTTCATTCAAATAAAATATTACACAACTAACTACGCAAACTTCCATCCATTTCGTAGAATCTGCAGTGATTTTAATAATCTTTACCTTCATATAGTCTTTAACAATAATTTGGAATCCATTAAAAAAGCTACAATTTTACAATTAAACTCATTCAATTAATAAATTAAATGTTTGTTTTTTAACTCATTTTTGTATTGAAATAATAATTACGATATAAAATATAATAATCTGTAAGGATTTTCCATAGACTTGAAGTAAATAAATAAATAAATAAATAACATAAAAGCAGGAATTATCTTGTGATATCTTGTAATTTATAAGCTCGAAAGTCTCTAAAAATAAAAAAACTAGTTACACCTATCGAAATATTGACAAATATTTACTATTGCTACCTACTAAGCCATATTGACCTTAATGTGACCTACCATTTTCCTCTAAATATGAAGTTAACGGCTTTTAAGTCAATGGAAATAACGCAATTGTTAGAATTTTCTCTTGGAAAAGCTTGGATATGACCAAAAAACATTTATAATCACAATTTCCCATTAAGTCTAGCTTTCAAATTATCTCAGGAATTCATAATTTAGTGTTATAGAAGGCTTTATGCTTTAATTGTCAAGCAAATTGCAATAGAAACAAATACTAAAAAAATTATTGTTTTTTAAAAATATTTTAAAAATAAGAAACTAGTGAAAAACATAATGTTAAAAACAACCTATTTAAAACTTTTCTTCGAAACTTCTGTATTTTATAAAACAAAACCAGCTGCAATGAAATAATTGTTGCTGTAAATTCAAAACAATAAAATGGCTGAATACACTGACGAGTTAGATGATGGCTGCAAATATGAATGGGAAAAAATTTGTAGAAAGAACGATTGATTGCAAACTATGAAATAGACACTCAATAGACACTCAACTATTACGACCATTATAATACCCGGGCGGTGTCCTCTAGCGAGCCGCTGACTCTGGCAAAAAGGATAGACCTTTGAGTGCGGACAAGAGCGTAGAGCCAATGGCTTGTATTTCTAAAGCCGCAAGCAAGGTGTAAGAAGGTTTTGCACCCTTACTCCCAACTAACGGAAAGAAGACATCTCGAGTCTTCAAATTTTTAGTGAAGAATAAAGGTGTTGGTGTTGCTTTTTCTATGGATAAATGAAAGGGGTAGAAGCTATCGCTAATCCTTTATCCCAGAAGAAGGGGGTAAGGTTGGAGGCGAAGGAGGGCACTTCGTCAGCTCAGTCTTCCATGAAAATAAATAGATCTGACGAGTTGCCTCCTTCCACCTCAAAGCTTCCGAAAAAGGGAGCCAGGTTGTTTTTAACTAACCCTTCCCTTCAATTGGTTTTCGTCGACAGGTCAGGTTTAGGTGGCAAAATCTCACCCCAAAGATGGGAACTAATTGAAGAAAGGCTCGTCGAGTTTATGATGGAGGAGAGCAAAAGGCATCAATGCAGTGGACTGTGAAAACGAGGGAACTGCAAAGTTCCTTATGGAAGCAGTGAAGCGCGTTCGTGAACTCTGGCCCGGTGCTCGATTGGAGGTTATCCCTCAAACCTACCTCCCTCTGTGCCTAATAGTGACCCGCCTACGTTTAGGCAGTTAAATGGCGTACCTTAACTTATTGGGAATGAGAATAACGGATTGTACACCAGCTCGTGAGTAGTTGTCAACTCCCTGACTGGTGATGGTAAAAGAAAGAGTTGTTTTCTTCAGACATCTCTTCAATAACTAAGGACAAAGGGTGGTATAGTGTTGTGTGGGTTAGCATGCCTAAGATTTCGTCATCCGGATATAGAAGATGCCAGGAACCCGGAGGAGGCTGAAAGTGGTACAGATTAACTTGCCTCACACAAATAATATCGCTCTTATCTAGGATATGATTCTTGGTTTGGGCGATCCTGATTATAGGTTACCTGTTCCTAAAACAAGTGAGAAGGTACGAACCTGTATTTTAGCTAAAAGTAATTTGCACTTGTTGATCACTTCTTCCTTTTATACAGGTGACGTAACGATTGTGGCGTACAGAGATGACCTTGGGATCGAGCTGATGTTGTCATCTGTGTCAATGCTCATCACACCCAATTGGACAGTGCTGACATAAATACTGGGGGTGAGTAGATTTTGAATATTATTATTCTTAATAGACTTAATATTCGTAATATTGGTAATACGTGTTAGGGAAGCTGTAATTGACATTAGGCTCTCTAATATGGATAGGTCATCCCACTGCTGACATTAATGATCTATATAGCTATAGAGATGCTTGTCCCCTTAGTTACCCAGGTAAGAGAAGCCAGCCAGGCTGGTGGAATGCGGAATTCCAAAGGCCCCGCTGTTGGACTAAAAGACTTTTAATAAGGCTAAAAGGTCGGGCGAGGTGTCGACTGTTCTGTTTATAGATCCAGTTTTAATGATTAAAAAAGGGAAATAAAGCGTGCAAAAAGAGTTTCTGCGAAAGTATCGAGGATGATGCCGATGTGGCATTCGTAGATTGCTTTCTATGTACTACAAAATCCTAAGCTTCATATAAAAGACCGATGACAGGTGGACAGCCTTGAGTAAAGAAACCCTATATGTTCTATTGAACTGTAGTATGGGTGTGAATTCCGATAAGACAGACCTTGTTTGTTCTCGAATATGTACAAAATTTAAATCTTCAAGTTCTCAAGGTTAGGTGGTAGGGAGCTTACGTTGTATTCTTAGGTCAAGTACTTGGGTGTTGTTCTGGACAGCAAGCTCAACTGGAAAATAAACACCAAGGAAAGAATGAAGAAGGGACTGAATGCCACCGACTAATCAGAGGTGATAATTATGGCGTTTAAAAAACGCTAAAAGCACCAACCATTACCGGCGTAATTAGAGGGAAAAGGAAAATGTTAAAAGGTTTGGGAAGTAAATGTGTTCGAAGCAACAGATGAACAGAGTGAAAACTGTCGGATAGAGTCGAAAAGTTAAATGTTAATAAACATATCAGTCTTGAACTTCACTTCAGATTAAATAATGACTGTAGCGAGTTTCAGGCAGAGATTTTGGCGATGATGAAGGCTATCGAGGCCATAGCCGCTAGGCCTATGGACTTCTGGACCGGACCGAATCCGTCTATGCTGGGTTGCGGGTCATACCAGAATACTCAGTAATGAGACGGTGATGGTCTCGCTAGATTCTGTTCACTTTCTGAGGACGATGTGATAGTTGGTCCTGGTCCTAAATCTGCTACCTTTACGGCCTCATCAATGGATGGGTCAGGGGGAAGAGCAGAGATGTTCGGTAAATGTACCGGTTTGTTATTTTTCTAGGTGTCTAACGCCTGCTACAGACAGTGTGAGAACAGGTTGGCTGCTGTGCTTGGATAAGGCCAGCTTAAACTTAGTTATTGGGTTAATTAGGGGGCACTGCGGTGCCCTGACAAGGGTCTGGAACAGGTCCCAGCCGGACTAATGCAGGGTATGTTGCTATGAGGAGGAGAGTGTACCGCAAAAATTATGATTTCAAAATCTAATAAACCGATCTTGTAAACCAATTAGTCTTTTAAACACATTCTTTAACAAATTAGAAAATTTAGTCCTAAGTAAACTGCAGCAAAATATTGTCTTGTTATTATGGATAAGAGCCTGAACTGAAAGAAAAATTTGGGAAAGAGGACGAAATATAGCCGTGTCTGAATGCAGATTACCTAATTGAGTATTACCGAAATGAAGAGGAAGTTTTCACCGACTGTTCTTGATAATATTCGCTGTAAGTCTTTACTAAACCTTACTTACTCCGTTTACCAACATTTCTATCGATTTAGAATGCTGTCACTGGAATAGGTTTCACTTAAAAGCAAATTATTAGAAAATAACTTCATTTCTTTATGGCTTCAAGCAATACAGAGTTTATTTTGATTAAAAACCGTTCCATACTAGTCAGTATCAGAAAGAAATGCCAAAGCTAACGATAATCAATACTTCATTTTATTCAATTTATATTGTTACGTTTTTACCTTTTAAAAACGTTTAAAATATGAGCTCATAGATTGCAAATAAAAATAAAAATAAATTTGTGTTTAATTTTAATTAAATCTTTTATTTATCACACAACTTTTGTGTGCCACTGTTCACAATTGATTCTAACAACAACAATTGCTTTATTTGTTATTCCTTTGTTTATGCCCTTTGCGATAAACAATAACAATTATCACACAATTGTTCTGGAGATCTTCAAACACGGTTGGTTTACTTCACACGCAACTCGTCTTCACACAAGACTGACTGATCTTCTACTCCGATCCTTCATGCTTTGCTTTGCCTTTTATATCACGACGTAAACGTCTGATGAATGTTCTCGTAGGCTCGATGGTTCTAGTCTTTGCCTTCAAGAGAATTCTCTGAATGTAAACAACATGTTTACATTCATACATGTTTATATGCTTGTTGTTAGTGTAGGTTGTTTACGCTTGTCCGTGGTGTTGTTGTTGTTTGTTGTTTACTTGCTTATCCCTTTTTCGTTGTACTGATATTGTTGTTTTATTCCTCTTTATTTGTCAATCAGGCAAACAAGTCCGTTGTTTTTGTTTTTGTAGCTTTTGTTTAACATTTTAATGTTAAACGAAGTTACACCATTTCCATTTTCGTAACAATATTATGCAAAATTTTCACAAAAGATGTCCAAAAGTTTTCGAAATTTAAAATTTTTATGGTATACAACTCATATCATTCATAATTAGGATACAAAAGTTTAAAACTATTCTTTCAATAATTAGTGATTAAATTCAAGGATTTAAAACAAAATTTAATATAAAATGGACACCAAAAGTCTAGGTGCCCCAATATGTATAAAAAATTTCATGAATTTTAAGCAATAATATGTACAAATAATTGATGTCTTTTATATTTATTGTCTTATTATTTATTATTATAAAAATAATAAATATAAAAAATTTGAAGGTTTTTCACAAACCATAAGAAAAATATAGGTAACTTTCTGGTGGCTCCATATTTTTGCACCACGAAAGGGTAGCTACCCCCAAGAACTCAAAGTAAATTTTAAATTCAAAGGCCCAATATATTAAAATGCTATAAAATCTAAGTTGATCAATGTGTTTATTACCCTAGCAGTGATGGAATTATACCATAGGTGGCTATTTATGTGGGCGATGGGTTGGTGTTCTGTAACAAAATAAATGTAATCAATCAACTGAAACTGGATTTGGGTGTGAGAATCACGCGAATTACAAAAACGACCTCAACCACAGCAACAGACCCTCCAGAAAAAAAAGAAACATCCAAGAGTAAACAAGTGCTTCAGCATACATTAAATTATTTAAAACAGCTTATTGTACTTTCAATTGATTTAATTGCACAATTGTGAAAAGATTAAATTTTTAATTGAATTTTGTAAGTTCTTTTGTATTTAGGCAATAAGTTATATGTTAAAAAGAAAATTCAGTGAAGTCAATATCAATTTGACAACAAAGAAACCAAATTGATATTTTTTAAGTGATTTGAATAATAAAATAAGTTAAATCGCGTGATAACCAAAATGCCACAATCAAACTTGACCAGACTAAATTCATCGAAGAAGTATTAAATCATTTTAAATGGGTGATTGTAAGCCGGAATCAACGCCTAGGGATGTAGTCGAAGATTAACATCAGAAATGTGTCCAATGAAAAGCAGGAAATGGCTAAAGCACATGAATTGAGTGGGATCTCTTCTGTTTGCGGAGCAAAGAACTCGCCCTGACAAATCTGTTAGATCACATTAAATGGAGTAAAGAGAGTTTTACGGTTTCTCCAGGCTACTACCAATAAAGACCTAACGTATAATTGTGAACCAGAAAGCTTTGTTGGTTAACACGTTCACGCCG
Source organism: Sarcophaga bullata (assembly GCA_005959815.1). Lineage (NCBI taxonomy): Eukaryota > Metazoa > Arthropoda > Insecta > Diptera > Sarcophagidae > Sarcophaga > Sarcophaga bullata. Next base: position 25,081 of record QOCX01001397.1, on the reverse strand, counting down.
GCGCGTAACACCGGTGACCCGCATTAGACTGTCTCATTGGGAGACGTGTACCATGGTGGCACGCAATTAATCAAGCTATTAGACGATACGTAATACCAAATATTTAGATCTTTAATACTTTGACTGCTGAAAAAAATACCTTAGGCGACAAGCATGAATTAAAACGCCGACGTGAAAGTATTAATGTGACGCACACTGGACAGACAATGGTCCACAACCAGTTATATTCTCACTTTGCAAAATAGTGCAATTTCATAACGCACTAGGCGACAACCTACTACGAAAGATAACGGATGCAGCAGTGGCAGCACAAATGCAAGAGTAGATGTGGTTGAACAGATTACAGCGTGAACTTAGCTGTGGCCAAAAAGAGCTGATTATACTGTACAGCGACTACAATTCGCAATTCTAATAGAGCGAAATAATTCTTATTCCAGTAGAACTTAATATGTTGATCACAAAATTAAATTTGCCAAGAAGTTGGAGAATAAGGAGGTTTTTTAAAGTACCTGGATACCAAAAAATGGAGGTTGACTCTCTAACTAATGTTGTTAGTGCAGAAATACATCTTGTTTGAAATAATTTGAACGTAGATATTAAATTGCATAAATTACTTTCTCAACTAAAATGTTGTAAATAACTTTAAAATTTAAATAAAAATGTAATTCTTCTCCAAGCATATTAACATTGGAAATTCGTTTGTTATAAAATGTTTGCACTTCAGGTGAGCAATTCCTCAAATAAAACAAATACGCATATACAGTGATGTGTAAAATAAAAAGAAACCTAATTAACTAATAAAGATTTGATGAGAAAGTAACTAAAAAACCTATTAATACTGATATAACGAACATAAATTTCATTGCAGTTTTATAGAATATTGTTTTACTTTAAAATTTGCATCAAATTAATTCCACCCTGTGAAAAAATAAGGACATGCTATTTTCTTTTCAACATAGTAAAAAAAAATAATAATTTAATACTACATTTGCACTAATATAAGTTCTAAGGTTCTTCTAGAGTATTTAATATTTTGTATATACTCCAGTGTTTTTTAAATCATTTGAGCATGTGTATTTTCTTAAGCTTTTTTAAGAGTTATTTTTATTTAAATTAAATAATTTAGAATTTAAATCTTTAAAATCGGGCACTCATGAAAACTTACGAAGACCAAATCGATTTCGAATAGATTTACCACACGGTTTCGAATATGTTTAACAACTAATTTCTTTATTTTAGAATATTTCCTTAACTCTAGATTTCATATATATTATCCTAACTGTGTAATTCTATTCAGCAACTCCGTTGCTTATCTTATTTGTCTATTTACTACGTTCTAAATGGTTGTTGAACTTAAAATTAACTTAACATTAGGGTCATTCATTTTTACTTATTCAATGAAATTCATTACTAGGTTATTTAAGGAATTAATTATTGTTCAGATTAAAATATAACAAACTGCAACTATTACGTTAAATATATGTTGAAATGATCCAATATTCCGGCCCCATTGAAGGACTGAAAGTCTTCAATCGAGTGGGAGTAGAGCTAATTTGTGAATAGGGCGCTTATATATGCCGTTGCTCGTTGCGACCTCCACCACTCTGACCTCGCCGTCTTCTCCTTCTACGACCTTGACGACTCCCGGTCATCCAATGCTGTGACGGGCAGTTGTCCTCGTGTACTATTACGACCTGACCTAGCTTCAGATTTGGCGTTTCGCTGGTCCACTTATACTTGTCTTGCAGACCCAGGACGTAGTCTCGTGACCAAGCCTGCCAGTACGTCTGCTTTAAACCACAGAGAAGTCGCCAACGATTCCATAACTTGGGCTCGTTGAGTTTCCTGTCGCCTACGGAGTTAGCGCCTCTCCGTCGTTGGGGTCTGGAGGCAGCGGTGGAATGGGTCGAGTGTTGAGTACCGCCTCAGTTTCTGAGGGCATCGTCTCCATCTCTTCTTGTGTCAGCGATGCGTTGCCCACTGCGTGCAGAAACAGGAATTTCGCCTGCTTGACGGCTGCTTTCCACAGCCCTACGAAGTGCGGCGTCCGAGGTGGTATGAAGATGAACTTCACCCCGGTCGACGCTGCGTAAGATTCGAGGGCTGGTCGACTCCTGTCGAATGCTTGCTGGAGAACGTTGTCGGCTCCTACGAAGTTGATTGCGTTGTCTCATAGCATCTCTTTCGGAAGACCTCTTCTGGCAGCGAAACATAAAAGAAAAGAATCAGTGGATAAATTTGATACTAACTTTAGGTGAACTGCCTCAGACGTGAAACACACGAAGACCGCTATACAAATTTTTAATGGTGGTCGACCACGAATTCTTAAAGACACATTAACGGGACCACAAAAGTCTACGCCAACGATAGGAAATGGTCGGGTAGCTCTCACTCTATTAGTGGGCAAGTTTTCCATTATTTGGGATATAGGTCTTGGCTTATAGCGGAAAGTATGTACACACTTGCCAACAATCCTACTACACTCTTCCTTGGCGTTAATTAGCCAGATTCTCTCTCTAGCGAGAGCAATGAGTGCCTTTGTACCAGCATGACAATTCTCGAAATGGAGATATCGCAAATAAGGTGTGACCAAGTCATTTTTCTTCGGTAATAAAAGTGGGAATTTTGCATCATATGTCAAGTTTGCATTAAGCAATCTCCCACCTACCCTTAATAGTGAAAATGTTCTCTCTTCTTCAGTGAATGTATGAAAGAAAGGTGTTATTCTCTGTATACTCGACGGTAAGATCAGAGATTTCTGTAAATTAGAAATCTCCTCAGAAAAGTTAGATTTCTGGATAGCCTCTACGAGGCGACAAATTGACCATTTCATTTCCTTTGCAGTAGGTATGATACTTTGATTTGTCTTCCGTTTCTTCAGATTATCGATGAATCTGAGTAGAGAACAAGTTACTCGCAGTAAATTCTTATATGAAGAGTATTGTCATAACATATCCAGTAGACAGTGAGATGTCCCCTCTACTGCAAGAAATACATTCACCTTTCTCGTTTCCAATAACTTTTGGTTCTCTTTTAATTAAAAATGTTCATTAACAGGCCATTTGGAACTGTCGTTTAGTAGAAACGACGCTCGTTCAAACCATATTGAGTTTTTCAAATCCTTTACATCAGATCCTCTTGACACAATGTCAGCTGGATTTTGTTTAGTAGGCACGTGGCGCCACGAAACTTGGTCTGGCCACTCCTGAATCTCAGCGACTCTATTTGATACAAAAGTCGTCAAAGAGGACGGCTGCGTTTTTATCCAATGCTGTACTATTTTGGAGTCTAGGCAGTGTTTTAGACTTGAGTGGAGCAACTTTGGACTTAGCTGTAATTAGTCTCGAGACGACTGTGTTTGTCTTGGAGCTTTAAATGTATATTCAGCACCCATATGCTCGAATTGAAGCGTCAGAAAATCCATGAATTTGAATTCTCGATGTAGACGTGGTAGGGACGAATGGGATACTAATTGAATCAACTGCCATTAAATTAGCTTTGAAGTTTTCCCATGAAGTATTCAACCCCAAGGGAATTGATTCATTCCAGTTAAGTTTTTGTATTCAAAGCTCTTGCAATAGGATTTTCAATTTTGTAACAAGTGGGCATAATAGTCCGAGAGGATCGAATAATCGAGAAGACACCTACAAGATGTTTCTCTGTTTTATTTATTTATTTATCTATGGAAAATCCTTACAGACTATTACAATTATATCGTTACAACTATTTCAACACAAAAACATGTTCAAGAAAAGAAAAACGAACAATAAAGATTATTAATTAAGTGAGTTTAATTGTACAATTATATCTTTTTTAATAGATTCAAAACTTTTGTTAAAATCTATTAAAGTTATTACAGATTCTACGAAATGGATCGAAGTGCGCATAGTTAGTTGCGTAATATTTTATATTTATAAAATTAAATTATCTTGTTGGACGAACAGGTACTCTTATGTAAAGTTTTTCCAGAAGAAATTGAGAGTTGATAATTTATTTATCAGGAGAAAGACAGCATTTATTTGTAGCCTTAAGTTCTGAAACTTATCTTGCAAATGAAATTTAAATAAATTATTCTTGGGAACCCAATGTATGCCCACTGCTTTCGCAGAGTCTGTTTCGCTATGTGTTAATTTCTCTTTATGTAGAGAATTCAGAAATTCAGGATGGTTTGAAATCCACTTGGTGAGATTGAAACCTACTGAAATCAGAATTTCAGTCTCCTGATTTCCACGTAGAAATCACTGCAAACAACTTTCGAACCAATAGGCAAAGTCTCTTTGTATATGTCGTTTTACCACAAGTGACAGTATTCAACCGAAAAAGCCTCAACTCATCAGATGGATTCTCTCGCCAAAGGACCAATTGAACATTCCTATCCTTGTCACCAGTCATGACCTGACGATGCATCTTTTCAATATCTGCAGTAATTACATTCTTGTGGAATCGAAAACGGATTAGTGTATAATACAATTCTTCTTGAACTGTAGGACCGACCATTAACAGTTCGTTAAGTGAAACATGCGAAGAAGTTCTACACGAAGCATCAAATACTACCTGAAGTTTGGCAGTTGAACTCTGAGGGTGGAATGAAATAGTACGGAATATCACGAAATTTGTCCAAAAGTGACATATGACCTAAGTTGAAGTACTCCTTCATGAAATCATGATACATCTGCCTCATAGTATCATCTTTGAAAAGTTTTCATTCCAAAGAGAGAAATCGTCGTTTGGCAGTTTCAAATGCAGATCCTAGTAGTTTAGGATCAGACTTAAAAGGTAAAAAAAACCTCAAATCTTCCCGACGCTAGACGTCGTACTGAAGTCTTGAACTCGTTCTCGCATTTCTTATGCTCCTCAGAATAAATTTCAGTTGATTCGGTTGGAAGTTCTTCTAACTCCCAAAATTTTCGAACGATTGAATCAACATTTCTCTCGTCTTCTATTGAAGTATTTATATGAAATACTTTCGAGTTATAAGAGTCCTTCGACTGATTGTATCTTCCAGTAATAATCTACCCGAGGGAAGTCTTTTGAAGAACTGGAAGACCCAATTTGATTTGGCCAATACAAATCAAAGTAAGGATCAGCTAATTCCATATTCGACGGAATATTCAAGTTAGCTATGTTGACCTTACGATCAGGTTGCAAATTTGTAGTTGATTTTAATACCCAAAATTTGAAATGAATTGGGTAGAGTTGACACTCGACATAACAGTCAAATTGACGCGAGATTTGGATAATGAATTTGTTTCACCGAAGCCATTTAAATTCAATCTGCCTCCTTCTTTTTTCAAACGTAGTAGTTGAGCTAGTTCCTCGGTTATCAAATTAGGTTAAGAAACTGAATCTAAAAGAGCTCTAGCTGGTATAAGTTGGCCAGAACTACTTCTTACTCTTACCACAGCCATCGCCAGAATTATGCGTTCATCTGACGCCGAATAGTTCACAGAAGCGTGAGAAGTCGATTGGTGTGACCCACTGGCGTAGGCGCGCAAAAAGCAGAGGCGCCTGGAAGGATGTGTTGCGGCAGGCCGAAATCCGTTAATCGCGTTGTTATGGCCAGTTAAGTAAGTAAGTAAAGTGAGAAGTCGAAGTCTGTTGAGAGTAGTTTATAGTTGCATTGTTAGAACAAGTATTGTATCGGTGAAGTGAACCATTACATACCCGACACTTAGAATATGGACACCTTGCAACTGTGTGTCTCTTCCCTTCAAACAGTTTCTGCATGCTGGCACAGATTTAATGAAATCAAATCGTTTAGATATAGGGTCAGCAGTGAAAGAAGGGGAGTTGCCAATCATGTGTTGTCCCGATTTACAAAACAGGCATTTTTCAACAGATAGTTTTGTTATTTGTTTCGTACCATTCAGTGATGTTCTATTGGTTCTGAAATTAAAGTGTTCATTTTAAGGTTTGTTAACCCTCGGTCTTGGGCTAGAAGACTCAACCGCAGAAATATGCTGGTAACGTCTATTCAAGGCGGCTTCACAGTCTGACCACAGTGGGAGCTTCTCGAAATCAAGCTGTTCTTCCCACTTTGATTTGGTGACTGGATCCACTTTCGACATCACTAAATGTATTAAAATGGCATTCGTTATTTTCTTGTCATCACCAATTGATAACAAAGAATCCTAAATGGCAGAAACAGTATCAATCATGCTTAGCAAAGTAACAGCCGAAGGGTTGGTAATTTCGGGCAAATCAAAAAGTTGTGCAATATTATCAAAAAATATCAAGCATTTGTTGTCATAAACTTTTTCAAGCTTGCTATTGCTTTGGGTAATTCTCTTCGGAGATCTGAAAGGCCTTCACTATACCCAAGGCCGATTCGGACAAGCATGAGATTAAATGGTTGAACTTTTCAATATCAGTTAAAGTCGGGTCGTTGTGGACCAGGTCCTCAAATAAGCTTATGAAGTTCTTATAGTCAGCATATTTGCCACTGAATTTAGGGAGCTTCATATTTGAGAGTCTTGAATGGTGAGCTTGTACGCTGAATGAAGTTTCAGGCACATTCGGTTGCCTATTCTTGGCCATCTGACTCATAAACAAACTATTTGTGGTCACACAGAGATCTTCAAGTTCAGCTCTATCGTCATTGTCGGGATCCAAATTATCCACTTCTGACTGGAGCTAGAAAGCTTAGTCAATATATGTTTTCAAAATATCCAATCGACATTCGAGTTAAATGGGATTAAAAGAAATAATCCCATCTACGATGGACTCTCGAATTCTGTCAATGAGTCGATGAGTAATTTCTCCAAACTTTCTGCTCTTGCTTGCTAATCTCAGAAAATTAACATAAAAACGCTTTACACAGCTTTCGGTATATAAAATGCTTAATCTACCGACTAAAATTGTTAAATAACTAATTTTTTTCTTATAATAAAACAAAATCAAATGTCAATGTGAACAGACTGTGTTATTATAAATAACAATGATCGAAAAGACTTTGATTTTCGATTTTTGTATGAACACCCGATTGACTTTTTACCAAAATTTTTTAAATTGAATTTTGTTACTAGTGTGAACGATCAAACTGTACGCAGCTGTAATATGTAATTTATACACAAGAAAAATCGGAACGCGGGAAACAGAACACGAATGTATACGAAAATAAATAAAAAAGGAACATGAACAAAACAACACAAATGTTGTACTGAATATTCTCTCACAAATACCGAACACGAATTGTTAGTGCATATAGTGAATAATATAAAATATTAAAACTCGCGGATATTTCCCTAAAGGTGGTTTTCTTCACCAAGAAAATATTAATGTATAGAATAATAAATATAATATATATACAAATATGTTATAAATATTTCTGGGTAAGTCGTTTCACAAATTTTAAGTGTATATAATAATTCCTGTGTCCGAATAATTTTTGAGTATCTTACAAAAATCTCTTAATTTGGATTAATTTGCAAAATTAAGGCAATGACACTAGAATTATGTAAATACACTTTTACCTCGTACTCAGACTCTACTTCCCAAGTTCTGTTCTTTCCTGCAAAGAACACAACGGCAACGGGGCATTTGGGTGAAGTCCTTTGACAATATAGGTTGTGGTTTGAATAGATGTGTGATGAGTTGTTGATGTGATGGAGTGATATTATATTGTTGTGCTTGGTTCACAGGCACTACACTTTATTTCTATGTAATGCATGTAATGTAATTTTTAATACAATTTTGTGTATTTTTTATGTATGTATGTATATATGTATATATTTAACACTTTTTTTTAACAATTATTTTGTTCATATTTTATTTTGTTGAAGTGCTGTTTTTTGGAATTTTAAAAAACTTATAAAATTCGTTACACACGCACGCACGAGAATTTGGGCTTCGTTTTCTTTTTTATTAAAAAAAAAATTATTTATATAAATTTTCACTGTCCCTGCTCGGGAGCCAAAATGTATTTTCTTAAGCTTTTTTAAGAGTTATTTTTATTTAAATTAAATAATTTAGAATTTAAATCTTTAAAATCGGGCACTCATGAAAACTTACGAAGACCAAATCGATTTCGAATAGATTTACCACACGGTTTCGAATATGTTTAACAACTAACTTCTTTAGTTTAGAATATTTCCTTAATTCTAGATTTCATATATATTATCCTAACTGTGTAATTCTATTCAGCAACTCCGTTGCTTATCTATTTGTCTATTTACTACGTTCTAAATGGTTGTTGAACTTAAAATTAACTTAACATTAGGGTCATTCATTTTTACTTATTCAATGAAATTCATTACTAGGTTATTTAAGGAATTAATTATTGTTCAGATTAAAATATAACAAACTGGCAACTATATGTTGAAATATATTTTGAAATGTTCCAACAATATGGTCAACAAGGTTTTGGCACACCCAATACTGTATATATCACGCAGCCTGAAAGTTTTTTCACAAACTTATCCCAATTTATATAACACTTTCTCTTAATTGCTGTTTTTAATATATTTCATAAATTTTCGAACAGATTTGGATCTGAATATAATGTTCCCCAATCTAATACATAGATATTCTTATCGCCAAATCATTTCTTAGTGTACTTTGCCCTATGTTTGAGCTCATTATCCGAGTGGGGTGTTTTTATTGAATATAAAATAGCACAAAATATCGCAGTGAGACACCATAATTGGTTACATTCTAAATATTAAATACTTTGTGTACAATATAGTGATCTAAGACCATAGTGGGAAAATTCAATATCCAAGCACTATTATAATTTTTAATAACTATTTTAAAAAGAAAATTTTAATTCCAATTTGATAAAAAAAACTTCAAACTTAAAAACCGCAATGAAAATTGTTTTTCTCATATATATATATATATAAGCTGAGAATGAGATCAATTACATATCGACTATTTTATCATCTATCATCACAAGCCTATTGAAAGATCCCCTCATAAGTTGACGACTACGGCAAACGTTTAATGTACAATGATTTACGTATAGACTCATGGAACATCCGCACCCTCACAAGGCTAGGCGCTGCCGCTCAACTTGCGGACGCCCTCATGAAATGTAGGACTGACATCACTGCCATACAGCAAATGTGATGGAAAGGATAAGGATGCAATAGGCTTGAATGAAGATAAGCACAAATCGGACGCGGATTTGTGGTTAAAAAGAGTCTCCGCTATCTTGTCTCTGATATTTTTGTCCTCGGATATTTTAATGCGAAGGTCGGGCGGGAAGGTATCATTGGCCCCACTGTGGGACAGCCTCCACGCGAACTCTACTTCCAATGGTATGAGACTGGCCGATTTCGCCGCGGCGGGTAACTTGTTAGTATGCAGAACTAAGTTTGAGCATCTCAACATTCACAAGGCCACCGAACGATCACTACCTTGTCGCAGCAAAGTTTCTATAGCGGATTAGCGCTCCGAGGTCTTCTCCGAGTGCATTGCGTAAGCTGGGCGTTAAGGAGTTGCGATCACAAAGGACAGCACATGCATTCTGTGCTCAGTTCTCGGTTAAGTTCCGTCGTTCCAAATATAATCTCAGCGACATTGATGGAATGTGGGCCAATAACTCCCTCTCCTTGCGCACTACTGCAGAAACAGTCCTTGGTTTCGAGCGCCCACCTCAACGAAATCAGTGGTACGATGAGGAGAGTCGCGAGACAGCTGCAGCAAAAAACGCCGCAAACAAGAAAACGTTGCAGTCAGCCGCTACGCGAGCCATTGTCGAGAACTATAGAGAGAGGAGAAGGGATGAGAGACGCCTTTTCAGACGCAAGAAGAGGGAGCAGGAAAGGCGTGAGCGTGAAGAAGTCGAGATGTACAGATGTAGGAATGACGCTCGAAAATTCTATCAAAATGTTAAGCGTCTAACCGAGGGTTATAAGCCCGGAGCGTTTTCCTGCAAGTATGAGGTTGGAAACTTGGTAACAGATCCGTAAGGGGTGTTAAAGTTGTGTGCTTTATTCTGCTACAAGGCACCGACGACATCAATACCGCCTTTAGAGATGATGTTCCAAACCCAATCGATAATGGCGGCGTGGGGATTCCGTCACCTAGCCATGAAGATTAAGATTTTAAGATTATTCATCTTAAAAACAATAAAGCTGCAGGTCCTGATGGCCTTCCCGCTTAAGTGCTTAAGGCCGGATGTAATGAGTTGGTAGGGCGCATGCACCAGCTTATTTACAAAATATGAAGAAAGTATGCCCAACGATTGGAACCTCAGTGTCATCTATCCCCTCCTGTCCTGAAAAAGTTAGATCCTACGATATGCGTCAACTAAAGGGGTGTAGGCTTTATCAGTACGGCTTCAGACCTGGCAAGTTCACCAGCAACCAGATCTTCACACTACGTAAAATCCTGGAAAAGATCCACTAAAAACAAGTCGACACACACCATCTTTTTATCGACTATAAGGTAGCCTTTGATAGCCCCATAAGGGATCGTCTTTTTGCCGCAATGTCTGAACTCGGTACACCTGTGAAGTTGATAAGGCTAAGCAGAATGACGTTGAGCAATTCCTGCAGCTCTGTCAAGGTAGGAATGGACCTCTCCGAACCTTTTGATACCGTTTCAGACAAGACGAGTTCTTATCATGCGACCTCTTCAACATAATCATGGAGAGTGTTCTGTGAAAGTCGGGAGTGCATCGCAACGGCACTATCTTTTAAAAAAGCGTCCAGTTGAATTCATACGCTGACGACATTGACAACATAGGGCGTACCAAGCAAGACGTTACTGCTGCCTTTAATAGTATTGAACGGGAGTCTACTAAGATAGGTCTAGCAGTAAATGAGGTCAAAACATAGTATATGTTATCGACAAGTAGAGGCTTGCAGCGTACTGATTCTCAGATTACGGCCGATAGCTATACTATTGATATAGTCAAGGAATTTATTTATCTTGCTCCGCCGTTACCACCAAAAATGATGTCAGTCTGGAGATCAAGCGCATTATCACTCTTGCCAACAGGTGATTCTATGGTCTCAATAGGCAATTGAGTACCAGAGATCTCTCTAGACGCTCATCCTATCCATGCTTTATGGCGCGGAGGCTTGGACGCTATTAAGCACTAATGCAACAGCCTTGAGAGTATTCGAGAGAAAAGACCTACGTAAGATCTTCGGTCCAGTGCGACTTAGCGATGATTTTTTCTTACGATACAACAGTGAGCTTAATGAGCTCCTCGGTCATGTCGTTCGAATGGAGGGGGATGCTCCGGCGAGACGGGAATTTGATGGATCCGCATCTGTTGGAAGGACTAAATCGAGGAAGCCTTATCATTGATTAGTGTGACCAACTGGCGTAGCCGCGCAAGAAGCAGAGACACCTGGAATCCGTTAATAGAATTGTTAATGGCGAATTAAGTAAGTAAGTACACTCAAAGAACTCACTTCTGTCAAAAATGTCCTGGAAAGTAACCAATACCCAAATACCCACCAAAAACCCCAAATTCCTCCAGGACATTAAGAATGAATTTGACAGAAGAGTAAAGACGCTTCACAATGTAACACACAACAAAAAGAAGGATACCCGATCCACAAGCCAAAATTCAATTCCGAAGCAAACTCTCGAAGTGTACCCAATCCCAACCAAAAACGCAAAAACCCAAGAGGAGCTCGATGGTTCACTGTGCAAACTGTGCAAAAAGAATCACACTCTGAGGGAATGCTCATCATTTACTTCTCTTGGAGTAAATGAAAAAATTGAATTCGTAAGACAAAACTCTATATGTTACAATTGTCTGACCATTAGCCACATAGAATTAGAATATCGAAGTACTTTACAACATTAATACGGCAGACATAACACCCTACTACACAAACCCAACCCACACACTAACCCACAAAATGACGACAAACCTTCTACGTTAAATGCAAATGCAATAGGCACAGCTGCTTTGAATATCGAATTATAACATAATATAAAATAACACTTACACACCCTACCCATAGTTGCTGAGATCTCAGCTTTAAATGAGGTTGTTTGAGCACGTTCGAACAAAATGTGTGATATACATCTTACTGTCACTCAACGAAACTTTTCCTATTTTTTTATAATTGACACATCTGGTAACCCTTTTGGTTGCTAGAAAGAACGCAACATTAATATTGACATGATTTGTTACTTTTTGAATGTTAACGACAACATTGTTCTTGTCTGGGCAGAGTTAGTTGTTGAAGAATAGTGGTGCATAAAAGACATTGGAATAAACATTCTTTTTATTTAAAACGGACAGTCGTTTTAATTTTGTGCCATCCAAATGACAATAATTAGAAGTGGGAAAAATATATTTTTTATACAGCTTTGTTGTGTCGAATAACGAGAAAAAAATTTATGGAAAAATTATCTATTATAAAATTGAAAGAAAAGTTGCGCGAGTGCGGTTTGGAAACATACTAATTTACTTGTTGCTAGACAACAACAAAATGTATTAACGCAAAATCATACAAACTGGCCGTTAAATACAATGACAAGCTCTGCTTATGTACAGTCGTCAACAACTAATGGTGCAAATGTATTTATGCCTGTACAATCGTATGGAAACCCTATTGAAACATCGGCAAATCCATCGTATGAGATTAATTTATGTAATGTATTTACTCCGCCGCGCAGCCATAGTGAACATTTGCCATTTAACAATAATCGTTGTAGTGTGCGTGATGTAATTGATGCACTGTCTACATTTAACCCTATGAGTGACGGTATTATTTCAGCATAATTTATTGAAAGGGTTGAAGAATTAAAAAATGCTTATGAATGGAACGACGGAATGATTTTGTTTGCGATAAGAAGCAAATTACAAGGTGTAGCAAAGTTGTGGGTTGATACACAACCAATTTTTAATAACTGGCAACATTTTATCGTCGCATTTATGGAAGATTTTCCTTGTATAGTGAATACTGCAGAAAAGTGAAAAGGTAATCGAATACTATTATAATATGTTGCCAATTGGTCGTCGTGGCCAACTTGACGATAATGCAATTATAAAATATATAGTAAAAGGTTTAGATGACTATAGTCTTCGAAAATCGTTGTCGGCAATAAATTTTACAAAGTGTGCAGAACTGTTGAAATCATTACAAAGTGTCGGCAGTAACTCGAGAGCGCGATTTTCGAACCCAAATGTGCTATTTAAGAAAAATAATAACGAAACAATATCGGGACAAATGAATAGTAAACCAGTGCTTAAATCAGTTTGCCGGGAAATTGAACACTTGTCGCGAAATTGCCCGAAACCACAGCAGAAGTCAAGAAAACCGGTAAATACAGTTAATAATCAGTATTTTAATAGACAATTTTGAGTGTAAAGCATTAATTGATTCGGGTGTGCGGCATGTTTAATAAAGTAGTCAATCGCAAATAAATTGAACTATGATTTAGCAATTTGTAACAAAACATCGTAAGGCTTCGCTGGAAGTGAATTTAGATGTAATGAAAAATTAAAGGAAGCAAAAGTGACAATCGATGACCAGTGCTTTATCGCTGATTTGCATATAGTAGATAATGGTACAGCCGCATATGAGCGAATTAGTGAATACATATGAATACATATATTGTTTTGCAGACACATTGGACAAAATCGAGAAATACAGGGCGATAAAAATGAACATTTCAGTATCTTCAAACAAACCCAAACAGTGCCCATTCCCAAACAACAGACTGTTGAAAGCATCGTAAGTGGATTTCTAAAGCTAAAAATCATCCGTCCGTCAACATCGATGTACACTTTTCCAATTATATTGGTCCCAAAATCTAATGGTGAAGACAGATTTTGTGGAGACTACCGAGCATTATATGCTGTGACCGAAAAACAACCCTGGCCAATGCCCACTGTAGATGGTGTTCTCTCCACTCTCGCAGGTAAGAAGTACTTCTCTACGTTAGACACGATGCCTGGATATTATCAAATAGAAATTGACGAAGAGTCAAAAAAATATATTGCCTTTATTACGCATCATGGTCATTTTGAATTCAACCGTATGCCTTTCGGGCTCAGAAATGCACCGTGTATGTTCCAGAAAATGATGATGAAAATTATAGAACCATTGAAAGGAAAGGGCGTAAGCTATGTTGATAACGTGATTGTTGACACGGTTGTAGAAGGTTTAAATAAATTTTGAAAATAATCCGAAAGGAGGGGCTAACGCTTCGTTTGTCTAAATGTTTCTTTATGAAGGACAGTGTTACATTTCTCGGACATGAAATCGATGGCGACGGTATCCGGCCTGGACGTATAAAGACAATAGCCATCCAGCAATTTCTCAGCCGTCACCAAGATCAGACGTTTCTTGGGGTTATCGGGCTATTTCCGTAAATTTGTCAGAAATTATGCACATATTGAAGTACCCTTAATAAGGTTTACGAGAAAGGCTTTGGGTGGTCAGCTGAATGTGAAGAGGCATTTGAAGATTAATTCATGCCATAACTAGTGATCCCGTTCTAGGTATGTACGACGTCGATAAGGAGCAGGAACTTCATACAGATGCCAGCAGTATTGGATTAGCTTCAATTGTGATTCAGCGAGAGTCTGGGGTGAAAAATCCAATTGCGTACTATAGCCGAGTTTGCAGTGAAAGAGAGAGCAAATACCATGCATACTAGTTGGAAATGTTGGCGATGGTGAAAGCCTGTGAACGATTTCGAGTGTATCTATTGGGTAAACATTTTACCATTTATACAGACTGTTCATCAATTTCAAGTATGAAATCTAAAACACCGATGATTCCAAGAGTATCCCGCTGGTTGTTGAAGTTGATGGAATATGACTTTACGGCATGTCATCGACAAGGTAGCCGAATGACACATGTAGACGCTAAGAGTCGCCGCCCTGTAGAAGATCCGTGACAAGTTGAGGATGTTACTGCTAAATTAATGGCCGTTGAAATTTGAACTGAAGATTGGATTCTCACAATGCAAACGCAAGATCCAGAACTGAAACAAATCATAGATATACTCAAGGGAGAAATTGATTCTATAATAATGATTCTATAATGATTCTATAATAATGACTTTTCTATGAAGAACCATCGGCTCCATAGGAAAAAATAGTCAAACTTTTTCATGATGATGTTGGAAATATCGGCTTAGAGGGTACCATCAAGAAAATTTATCAGAACTTTTGATGAAATTACGTAAAAGGTTACATCAAAGGTTGTGTTGAATGTTGTTGTAACAGAGAGCCAATGCGTAAAGAATGTCAACTCTATGGAATGGAAATACCATCAGTTCCATTCGATGTAATACACATGGGCCACTTATTAAAACAAAAAGGAGGAAATTAATACATTCTTGTGATTGTCGATGCATTGACATGTTAATTCATTATAGTTCCAGTTAAATCAACGAAAACGAAACCAATAATAGAAACAGTTGTTTGTTTAACCCTATATTTTGGATTACCAGGAAGAATTGTAACAGATCGCGGACTGCTTTTACCTATTCAGTATTTATAAATTATTGTCACGAATAATATCCAGTATATTAAAGTAGCTATCCGAATACCTCGAGCTAATGGAATTGCCGAGAAGGTTAACCAGTCAGTATTATCATATTTGAGAATATCACCTAGCACGAAAGATTGGGATAACGTGCTACGTAATCTGCAGAGAAAAATAAACACAACTGTTAATGCTACAACTAAATACTCACCCATTGAATTGATTTACGATTTCCCGTTGAAGGACGTTAGTGCTTATAAACTTTTATCAGTCGTCCATGAAGACAACATTAACCACGTGAACGCCGTGAGAATGCTATCAAGAATATATCAGAAGCACGTGAAAAATGGAAACAAAGATTTGATTTGAAATACAAAATACCTCATGGAAACACCTTTGTGAAAAGTGCCATGCCTAGCACAGGTGAGTCGCAAAAACTTGTCTCCAAGTATAGAGGTCCGTATAATATCAACAAAATTTTGCGATATGACCGGTATGTTATCGGAGATATTAAAGTAACTCAACGAAACCAGCGAAAATTCAGTTCCGTAGTTAGCAACGACAAAATAAAGCCAGGGTGTGCACTGCTCCCTGAGGTGGATGAAGAATATTACAATGACGATGATGATGAAGATGACTCTGATTTAGATTAACTAGGGATGAGTTATCATCAGGATGGCCGAATTTTTTTATAATTGAATATTACTAATTGATACATTTGGTAACCATTTTGGTTGCTAGAAAAAAAGCAACATTGATATTGACATGATTTGTTACTTTGTTCTTGGCTGGGCAGAGTTAGTTGTTTAAGAATTGTGGTACATAAAAGACAATGGAATAAACATTCTTTTTATTTAAAAAGGACACCCCTTTTAGGTTTGTGCAGCATAACGGTTAAGTTAACCTTCCACTTGACCATCCAAATGATATTACGAATAAGTAATTCTCACTGAATATTTAGGCATTTATTGTAAAAACACTCACCCGCAATTTACCCCTTCAAAACTTAAACCATACTTTACTGGAAGAGAAAAGTCACATAGTTGGTATTATAATTGGTAGCTATTTTTACCATGAATTCTGAGAGCTGGTGTTTAGAAAGATATTCTTGGCACATTAATAGCTCAAGAAACTGGGTTTGGTTGAATTTTAACCTGACCAGTACAAGATTCTCACCCTAAGAATCGTTTCGTATTACAGTTCTGTGAAGCTTGTTAAATTTTTGACCAAATTTTGGGAAACTGAAGAAATTTCACAAGAACCCATTCAATCTGAAGATGATTGTACTTGTAAAAAAATTTGTATGACAACTAACTTAAATTGAGTTAGAAAACTATCGCTTTGTAGCAATGGTTCCATATTTAAGAAATGAGAAGAATTTACAAGGGAAACCCGAGTTGAAACTAGAATATGATAACGCGCTACAACGCTCATTCACTTCTTCAAACACCCATTATTATTTATCCCATCAAGCTATTATTAAACCCGATCGTGTTAAGACAAAAGCTCGAGTTGTTTTCAATGCATCGAGCAAAACTTTGAACGGTAACAGCTTGAATTGGTCCTAACCTACAACAAGATTTAGTTGTGTCAATCTTGAGATTGTGCTTTTATAAGATTCGTTTTAATGTTGACATTACTAAAATGTGTATGCAAATTCAATTAAACCCTACACACCCTATCAAAGAATTTTATTCCCTAAAAGCATCAACGAACTCATTTAAGATTACGAACTGCAAACCGTCACATTTGGCATCAACCGTGTCCTTTATTTAGCTATCAGAACTCTACACAGATTAGCTAAAGACATTCAAGATTCCCACCTAATTGCATCTCAAATTTTGAGAGATAACATGAATGTCGATGATGTACTAGCCGATGTTTACACTGTTCGGGAAGCTGAAATCGCTCAAAAACAGATGAGCACTGCTCTTGAATCTGCTGGTTTTCCTCTAGGGAAGTGAACAACAAATACACAAGAACAATTAGATAATTTACCCAAAGATCACCAACCCAATGCCGCCTTACTTACCCTACTGGAATCAGAAAACGCTAAAACCCTAGGCTTTCGGTCCAAAAGAGGACAATTTTTCTTTGAGGCCCCCAAAACAGAGAGAAAACAAGCCTACACTAATCTGGTGGTTTTATCTGACATCGCTAAACGTTTTTACCCAGCTGGTTAGTTAGCACCAATTATTATATACGCCAAAATCGTGGTGCAGCAAATTTGCAGGATAACACAGCTTGGGATGAATGCCTTAACTCACTCACCTTATTAAATGGCATACGTTTTTTTAGTATTGGGATTTCTAGATGGAGAAATTTTTCACCTTCAGCAAATAGTTCATGGCTTTTCAGATGCTTCTGAAAACTCTGCGGTTTTATGCGTACCAGTTATACCCATAAACGGACCTATATCTGTAACCCTACTCTTCGTTAAGGAGAGCGTTGTACCTATCAAGGTCATTTCATTACCGAAATTAGAACCTTGTGTTGCACTGTTGTTGGCAAAAATACTCAATGCACTTCTGGTCGGATTCCTTGATAGTTTTGGCATAGTTCAATAAAACCTCAAATACTTGGAACACCTTTGTGACAAACCGATTGTTTGCAATATCGGAAGCGGTAGGAACCGAGAACTGGAATCTCGAAGCCAGTTATGACAACCCAACGATGTTGCCAGTCATGGTTGCAACGCATACGAACTGAAGGACGACAAGCTATGGCAGCATGGACCAATCTGGTTGAAGGAAGATCCTACAAAGTTGCCAACAACACATTTACCCTCAGAAACTCAAGCCGAAGTTAAAATTTGTCAGTCGTACGTTACGACTGTAAACCCAAAAACATCTATGAACGTCACCCACCCGCAAAACATTTGAGAAAGGTTTTTAAATTGTCCAAAGCACTCAGAATATTTTCATTTTTCATTTATTCGAAGAAATGGAATTCGACATGACAGCATAGTTATGCATCGAAAAAACCCACAATCTATTGACGAAAGACTCTAACCCACCCCAACTTGATGCGCATGAGATCAGAACCACCAATAATTCTTTGTCAGACACAATATTTCGATGAAGAACATTATTGTCTGAAAAGATCAAAGCCCCCTTTGCCCAAGAAAAGTAATTTACTTACCACCACACCCTTCTTAAATACAAAGAATATAATGCGCACAAATGGTAGATTGGAGCTGATTTCTACATTATTAGAACACGTAGGATAACCAAAGGTTATGTATGCGGATTTCTTTGCTTTTATATTAAAGTTATACACTTAGAGCCCACATCTGATATGTCTACCCAAGCATTTATGGGAGCATTTGCCCGATTCCTTTCGAGGCGGGGATGCCCTGTCGCTGTGTATGCCGACAATTGAACCAACTACGTCGGACCTAGCAACTGATAAAAAAAGCGACAGGAATTCCTCAGACAGTTGAAGGAATTGGTTACATCAACCAAAAGCTCCCAAAACTTGACGTCGCACTTTATCCCACCCGGAGATCCCATATTATAAAGGTGGCAAATTTCAGATATACTTTTGAGGAACCAGCAACCCTATTAACAAATAGAATAGAAGTATGCCTCAACTCAAAACCCTTAAGTTTGTCAAGTGAAAACCCTCAAGATCTTAACCGTTAACCCCAGGTAATTTCCTAATTGGCCCACCCTTACTATCACCCGCTGAACCCCAGTTTAGTAACGAGAATATTACCCTATCGAACAGATAACAAAGGTTGAAAATTCCACACCATTAGTTTTGCAAAAGATAGAAGAATGAATATTTGAAGGAGCTCCATAAACTATGCAAATGGAGAAACCCGAAAAGTCCTGTGCAAGTCGATGACATTGCCATCATTAAACAAGATAATCTACCGTCAAATAATTAATCGTAGTAACCAAAACTCCTCCAGGTGCCGATGAACTGCCTAGAGTAGTCGAATTAAGAACATCAACCGGAACATTGTCTCGGTCCATAACCAAGGTCGTAGTCCTACCCTCATACTCTTTAAACACCCGAATTCTTACCCAAAACACCTACAACTATTAATACTCATCCAAAGATTTATTACAAATCCCACTCGACAGAAAGTTATGGCCTATTTAGAGGTCAAAATTGATGTTTGGACCCATGGGAAGACCACGACATCCTCAATGATATATTAATACCCATACCCATTTTTTGAACAATTGTAAATAAATTGTTTTCATTCACAGGTTGCCGGCAGAGGATGTCACACGAGTGAACAAATTCGCACAACCATAAGCCTGCCTTTCAATATAATAACACAAACATGTCTACCAAATAATAACAATAACATGCCCAACACACAGCACATTCACAGCACACACCAACATCCAAAACGTAGATTAATCAACATCACCAACACAGTGTTTAAAACATCCTTTGTTTACAGAGTTCAGTTGAACATTAATGAATTAAAAACAAATTGTGAACGATTGTGAGCAAATTATATACACTGTAAAATAAATACATACACATATAAATACGTTTTAAATGAACAAATAGAAATCAAACACTAACTCAAATCTATGTAAGTATATAAAAAATTAATATAGAAAAGGTTTGTGTTATTTCTTATCTTTATATATCCTACCCTTCTTACCTACATACTAACCTACACCTAATGAACAGTAAGACTAGTAAGCGAGTGGTCTCCAGTCTCTAGGCATACTTATAATCACTCCAAAATCATATATACTACCCTAATCACTGGTAATTCGTGTTTGATATACCAAAATTTAAAGTCCTATATATTATTCCTTCTATTTTGAATAGTACGATGTAATATAAAAATTTTTAAAATTCAAAAATCAAAATGCAAATTTGTTCACGCTTCCCTGGATTGGAAAATGGATTGTTCGACTATTAAAATTTAAATTTTCTCACAAAGTGTATCATGAAACCTCTAAATATCGGAGTTGCCTGTATGACTATTTGCTTTTACCGATTGTAATTCTATATTCTCATTCCTTAAATATTCTTTAATATTGACGCTTTTAAAATCATTGTATGTAATTAGTTTACCGAACTGACCTTTTAAAAACTTGTATAATCTTAACCTTTCGATTATAGTCTGGTTGGTTCTATCTTCTAAATAAAAGACTGTTGCAAATTTTGAAAATTTATCTAAAAACTTTAGAAAATTGAATTTGGAATTTGTATAAATATCCATGTGAATTATCTGGTTAATATCATTTGAAGTTTCACTTCAAATCAAATTTTGATCGATTGCAAGTATCACAATTATCTACTTACTTTTGAGAACTATGAATCTCACCGATACCAGTATGTCCTGCTTCATTTCTGTGATAATTGTTTATAAATTTAATTGATTTATTGCCATCAAATAAATTGATAATTGTCTGTTGTAAAATATTGTATTTATTATCACTAAGTTGCGTAAAAATTCCAATTTTTCCTTTCTCTACATTTCGCAACAGTATACATTCAGGGTCATTATCTAAATCGTGAATACAAAGATTAGATTAAAGATTGCTTAGTTTTATAATCCATCTATAAAGTCTAGGGTTTAAATCTTGACATTGTGACTTTACAAACAGCCATCTTAAAAGTTAATGGTCGGAAAGGATTTCGAATTCAAATCCGTTAGTAGCCCAAACAATCGCTAGCAGCTCTTTCTCTGTAACAGAGTTATACCTTTCGTGGTCATTTAAAGTGCGGCTTACAAAACAAATAGAATGACCGCTTTGTTGTAAAACAGAACCAAGAGTATTTAAACTTGCAACAGTTACTAGTTGGAACATTTTTATAAAGTCAGGAAATTTAAGCACAGAGGGTTCGGTTATTACGTTTTTCAATTTTTCGAAGGAATTAATAAAATTGGGGTCATTAGTGTTTAATTTGGCGTCTTTTTTTTTTTGAATATTTAATCATAGGGTATGCAAATTTAGCATAATCTCTTTCAAATTTTCTGTATCCTGTATCACCTAAAAATGATTTGATTACGTTAACAGTATTAGGAAGCTTAAGCATCAGGATCGAATCAATCGTTGAGGGATTAGGCTTAACACCCTGAGAAGTCAAAATATGTCCTAAATATAAAGCTTCTTTTGAGAAAAACTTACATTTATTAATTTGTATTTTAAGATTTGCTTCTCTTAACTTTTTAAATACTGTTTTTATATCAACAAGATGTTCTTGAAAACTTGTTGAAATATCAAAATGTCGTCTAAATAAACAACACATATCTTGTTAATATATTCACGAAGCACCGAGTAAATCAGCCTTTGAAAAGTTGCCGGTGCGTTCTTTAAGCCAAAAGGCATTCGATTAAATTCGTGTTGACCGTATTGCATAGAAAAGGCTGCTTTCGACCTGTGTTCTTCTTTTACAAGAATTTGGTGAAAAACCTTTGCCAAATCGATAATGGAAAAGTATTGTGCTCCACCTAATTTATCTTATATATTATATATATTAGGAATAGGGAATTTATCGTCTATTGTGACTTCATTTAATTTCCGATTGTCTATAACTATCCTCCATTTCTTTTCCACAGAATTGTCCGCTTTTTTGGTACGATTCATAAAGGACTATTATATGGCGAATTACTCTCCTTTATAATACCCTGTTTTAACATAAGGTCAATTTGTTTACAAATTTCCTTCTCATGTACAGTTTTATATACAGCGGACGATCATTAGCTTATTTGATCTCATGTTGAATAATATTAGAAAAATCTAATTTCTCTAATTTCTATTAGAAACGAAAATATTATCTAATGCTAACTCTTCATCATTATTTAATCCTACAAACATCTAATACTTTTTTATTTATATTTATAATATCTGTTGAAGCGACTTCAACCATTTTTTCATATTCTTTATTTAATTTTTTATTTTAGTTTCTTTATTAATCATAAATTAATTTGAAATCATTTGATTTATTTAATTGTTCTCTATTTGAATATATATTTCATTTAATTTCTTTAAAAGTATTGGAAAGTTATTATTTTTAAACTAAAGTAAAGCTTTTTCTCTCATTTTAGTAGCATTGAGTGTATTATCATTGTTCTTAAGCATGTATGCTAACTAAATTCTTTTTAATCATATCTGTATCATTACTTAACTAACGTTTAAGCTAATGACAGCAGCAAGAAGCTGCAATTTTTTTTGTAATAAAACAGCAAGAAGCTGTACAGCAAATTTTAAAGTTCTAAGAAGAACACCCTGCCTTTTATTAAAAAGGATAAACTTAATCTGGGCTAAGAATCGAGCCCACATTTTGGTCCTTCGATAAAATTCTAGGAAGGCCTAGAATAGGAAAACCTTTGAAATGATCCTTGAGTCATTCATCTTTGTAACCTAAAATTTTTTCTATCGATACTGTTGTTCTAGCGTAACAACAATTCCAGTATTAATGTTATTTGCTCCACCGCAGCATCTATAAATATCGCCACAAGCCTGGAAGACTAGATTTGTAATAACAACTGTAAGAATCATCGTGAGCTAGACGTCAGTAAAGGGAAAATTACACCATCGACAACAACATCAATTGGTAACGGGAAAGGAAAGAATTTGGTGTGTACAGAAGTTTAATTTATTTAGTGCAAATCGAAATTTATTAAATATATATAAAGTAAGTAATTTTATTTAAATGTGGATAAATCTTTAAAAGCAATAATTTTGAACGTTAATGGTGTTAGTTGTATCAAAACCAACAAATTTCAAAAATTTCGTACCTCAACTGCCAGCAGTGATAATAACTGTATTTTTGTAAATGAAATCCACATGATTGAAGCAAAAAATAGAATATTTGAATACGTAAAAACAAATGTAATGTAAATAGATTCTACAAAATTTGTCAATGACGGTATTTAGTTCTTTAGTTCCTTGAGAACTTTATTGAAAACTACATTATGCTTTTTTGGTCTACGCTTGCCGTTCCTCCACCACTTTTATTTAATTTTTTGACACGTATTTGTTTCATCTGGGATTATTAAATTGTTTCTATTGATTTGGCTACGGGTTTTAACTGAAAAATGGTCTCAAATAGAAAGTGTAAGGCTGCTATTCAGCAATTGGTGCGTTTTTGAGTTGCGTTCGATAAATTTTTTCAGGGAATTGCGCAAATGAACTTTTAGAGGTGTGTAGTGTGTTCTATATTATACACTTATCCACTCTTGTGTGTGGTCATGTTTATGCCACTTAAAACTGCAATTGTGAAGGCACGAGGAATCAAATTGCACAAATAACACTTGTAACTCTAGCATACTAGGTTAAGTGTAACCAAATAAGAAATTGAAGTGGGTTGTAAATATAAATATGTTAAATATGTATAAACAAATAAGAATTTAGAATTAGATCATAAGTATAAATATGTTAAGATATTAGACTTAAAAATTCATACAAATAGCTCTAAATTGGATTTAGAATAAAGCTTCGTAGCTGTAAAAGCTGTATTTCTCTTTATTCTCATTCAAACTGCGGTTTTTTCGCCATACCCAAGCGGCGTGCTCACCCTAATAATAAGCAAACCTTTTTTGTTATTACCGTTATCACATGGTGATCCTGCCTTCTCGATCCATTGAACGAAATTTTTGTCCCGTTGATTCTGAATTTTATGAAACATCCGCTACATTCAAACTAGTCATAGGCAAAGGCCCCGTTTATATTATACGGTCTTAATATTAAAGACAAAATAGAAGTTGTTGATATGGACGATGATGAAGCTGACGAAGATGATGGTGAAGAGGAGGAAGAAGTTGAGACACAATCCAAAAAGAAGCAAAAGTTGGAAAACAATACCGAAGGCAAAAATGCAAAAACTAGAAGAAATAATTCTTTAATACTAGTACTACCTCCTTAAATTATAACATATGAAAAGAGAAAAACAAGAAACCGCAAAATATACAATCGTTAAATTAATAATTTCTTCCCTTAAGTTCATTCATTCGTCTGTAATTAAGAAACTATTTTTAAGATTGCTCTTCTTGCCAACTACTACACAATATACTTAAAATTTATTATTCTTTATATATTTAACTGTACAATAGCAATATCAATGTGTGAAAAAGGGGTAGAAGCCAAGGGCCTTGTTTTTTTTTAATTGTATGTATCTAGTAATTACGAGAGGTATGAGTAAAAATTCATCAGAAAAGAATAGCATAAAGGATAAAAATGTTAGGAGTGAATCTCAATAAATAGTATAAAGCGAGCAACGAAATTAAAATTTGTATTAAAAAGAAGGCCAGAAAATGATGTTAAAGAATTATATAAACATAAGGTAGAATATTATAAAATAAATTGTGAAACACGTGTTAGATGTAGCGATAATCCAAAGTATTTAGGTACTCTTTTGGAGAAACTATCATCAAATTACAAAAATACAAGAAATAAGAAATTTGCAATCGAGAGAAATGATGCAATATTTGATATAATACCCGCGGATGAAATTAAGGGCAATTATAACGAAGCAAACAAAAACAATAAAGATGACATAATTATATTAGTATTCAGAAAACCTCAGAATAACAAATGAAGATAAAAGACAAGAACTGATAAAACTATACCACGATACATCCCAAGGGGGACATTTCGGTATGAAGACTTACTTACTTATTTACTTACTTAATTGGCCATAACAACCCGATTAACGGATTTCGGCCTGCCGCAACACATCCT
>QOCX01001396.1:0-35825 GCA_005959815.1 Sarcophaga bullata | reverse complement strand
GCTAAAACAAAGGTCTCTCTATCAAAAGTAGAGTCCCTCCATAAAGGATTAGGAGGGGCGGCGGTACTCCACCAAACGTGTGTGTGTATGTGTATGTGTGTGTGAGTGTGTATTAAGCCCTCCAGAAGTGTAAAGCAATAGTGGGAATACAAAATTTGATCTCCAATCTCTTGAAATTGCTTTGCATTCTTGCCAATTTCTTGCTTTGTAGATCGATTATGATGACCTGTAATCAACCTGTACTGCATGAAAAATGACCACATAAGTTTTAATTACTTTACGTGTTCATTGACAGTTGAACGATCCAAATATTCCCTAAAAGGCAAACCTTCTACACCTAATTGAACTTGTTTTGATGATTTTCTTCACATAAAATGCATTCTAAAAAAAAAAGAAAAGAATACGGTTGTAGGGTTAAATTCCTTAAATGAAATCTTATTTCCCATGGCCGTTAATATAAACAAATTAAAATAGAACACTTGTACTAAACGAATCTTTTAATAGACCCAGCAGAAAGGGTCACATTCCTGTTGTCTTGGCTGCATTTTCCACGCATTTTAGTTTCCAAAAACAAATAGTAAATGGTAGATAAACTAGATGTGCGTGTAAAAGTAACTGTGGATCAAGAAAAAAAAAAGGTTTGAAACAAAAACCAAAAAAATTCATGGTATTTTAATGGAAAACAAAATGAATAAATTTTTAATGTTTTCGGAATTCTTAGGAAAGGTCAGCATAACACAACAAACAAAAAAAAAGGGCGTTAAGGAAATACAACAATTTTTGTAGAAAAGAACCCCTTTTTCAAGAAAACAACAAAAGAAAAGAAAAAAAACAAGAGTAAGAAACTCTAGTCAAAACTATTTAACAAAAGCAACAACAAAGAAAAGCAATAAAATACAAAGAGAAGTTCAATGTTTCTTATGTGTTCGTTCGTTCGTTCTCTATCTCTTTGGATTGTTGTTTGGTTGTTAATGATGGTTGGATGGCAACCAAGCAACAAGAATAATAAATAATAATGCGAGTGTAGTATGTGACTGACTTAATGACTGTCCAGTCCAGGCAATCAGTTAGTTGACTGCTTGGCTGATTCGTCTAAATGTTTCCATAGAATTATAATTACGATGAATTGGTAAAAAAAAAAAACAAATTTTTTACAAACAAAAAAATTGTTGTTGTTGTTGTTGTTTTTGGTAACACGTTTTCTTATTTGTGTAGATTTCTGTATAATTATCGTTGTTGTTGTTGGTTGGTTGATATTTCTTATTAAAAGACACTCAAAAAAAAAACTAAAACAACAAAAAATTGCCTTTAAAATGTTGAACGCAAAAGAACATACGTATTGTATGGTACGGTACGTACGTACGTACAACGAATGATGATGAAGTTAAATGATGATCAATTGCTTGCTTTTAACAACCACCCAACCAACGAGTTATTCTGACATGCTTCCGATGTACTGTACGAGTTTATCATACCCATACTGTGTGTGTGTGTGTGGAACTCCTCTACAAGTCCACCAGTTATATGTGTGTGTATGCTTATGTGTATGTTAAGCCCCCCAAAAGTCTAAAGCAGCAGCAAGAGTAAAACAAAAACAAAAACTTTAATTATTTTTGATCACTTTTTTATTGTTTTCTTGTCTTCTTTATCGGGCTCTTATTTAAACGTCATTAAAAATCATAACAAATCAACATACTCAAGAGTTCAAATCATCAATAAAAACCGAATGACAATAAAACCATATTTCATAATTGAATTGGAAAAAAAAACAATTTTTATGACTAAATTTCAATCTAAAGACGCAGACGCGTCTTGTCTGCCAACAGAAAGAAAAAAAAAAGAAAACGAAACGCAAGAAAAAAAAACGGGCTCTCTTTTATTCTTGGCCACTAAAATGCGATAAAAAAGTATCAGCAACGTTTCAACAATTCAATTTGTTGTTGATCTTTTAGTTGGTTATTGATTTTTATCGCTATTTGTCTCTTCTCTTCCTCTCTCTTTCAAGAAAAGCATGCTTTACGTCTGTTGGTCTTTCAATCAACACTCACTCATCATTATTAACTAATGAGCAATGGCTACAACAGGTTGGCAACATTGCAGTTATTCAATGGAGATGCCACTGCCTAGGAATAGTAAAAGTGATGCTAAATTTCCTCAATTTGCTATCAATAGTATCAAGAATGATAATAAATCCGCAATTTCTGAATTGTCCGCCTATTAATCACAGCACTGGTAGTATGATTACTAGCCTGATTTGGTTGTACGTATTGAAGTCATTACCGAATCTACATTCTCACCGTATACTGTTTAGCCATGCATTCCCATTCTGGGAAATAAATCCCAAAAGTTGGAAACAAATTGATCTTACAATGTGTTGATGCCGTCATTTCAAATACGTTTTTTAATTGCCCGCCTATTGTTCGATAAAGCAAAACTAGACCGTCATTACCGCATCTGTATTTACACTGGGTACTGTTAAGATATTCATTCCTGAATCTAGGAAATAAATCCCAGAACTTGGAAACAAATTACTTTTAAGACGTGTTGATGCTGTCGCCTCAAAAAGTTTCTGAATTGCAACACTGCTTGTCAGCTTGATCTGCACTGGGTACTGTTAAGATATTCATTCCCATATCTAGGAAATAAATCCTATAAGATCGAAATAAATTACTGTTAAAACAAGTTGTGTGCGGAAATTCTTTCGAAACGCCATCCTATCCTGGGTCAATGAGGAGTCCTGCTCCACCGCTAGACTTACCTGGCCCTTGATTGATAGAAGGCGTACCAACCAGTTACTTGGTGGCATCATCTCAATCACAGTGGCCATGCCTATAGGTCATTTGGTTATGGGTAGACACGCGGAAAGAATGCGGTTCCCATTTAACGACTTCCGCCGTAGGGGCAGATCCGCTGAGGAAAAGGATACTGTTATCCAGTTTCTTTGTCAGTGCCCATCTTTTGCGAGGTGCAGATATAGGTTGGTTATTTGGCTCTCCAATCCTTGTCACCTTAACGGAGCTATCGTCCATTGATGTCATGGATATAGCTTCGTTTATCAAACTTTCTGGCTTGGTTTTCCAGCGTAGGGTAGTTGTGATTTTGATGTGCAGCCTTGCACTGACCAACTTCTTCCTCTTCCCTGGTTTTTGGTAGAATTTTGTCGGTACAGAGACTGCGTTCACTTGTGGCGTCACAACGGGTCGCCGTGCGTGTTCAAGTGATTCTTGATATCAGAGCTACCACCCCGACTTAAACCTAAACCTAGGACGAGTTGATGCGATTGCCTCAAATGAGCCATCTCGCTTAGATTACACTCGTTTCATCTATTACCCTAAAAACTGGACATATACGTATAATAAGGTCAGCCAGATTAATTGGATAAATACGCAGCATTGTCAAATAAGTGGAAAGTTCCACTCCTTTGACTTGTCTGATCGTATAACATTTTCAATAGCAAAGCGGCAATTAGATTTATAACGGGTGTGTTGAGCTCAACGAAAATCCAAGGTGTCACTCGAGAAGACGTCATGACACTTCATAGAAGGTGACAATATAGTTTGCACACTTGTTGTGCCAAGTCCAATAGGCGACTTCAGACGTAAATTCATTCCTATCGAGTGAAAAACTCCAAATATCTCCCATATTCGCATTTCCAAGAGGTGGGATTCTCTATCCATTCTCTCCATTGATTTTCTCCTTAAGTGGGTGTCAAGAGACTTCTTAATGCATTTCCTAATTCGCGGTGGGTCGGTCACAGGGCTTCAGTTGTTTCTAGAATTCACTGCAAATATGAACTGTTGCCTCCTAAATACGTGGAGACTGCCATCGTCAATTCTAAAGGATTTGACAAATGTCTGTGACCTTGTGGAACGTTTAAGTGGAACTTGCCATCTTTAAATCATAAGGATTTGAAAAATATCTGTGACCTTGTGGAACATTTATTTTGATGCTTTTTGAGCAAATTTCTACAATGCTTATACGATTGCCATGAAGTTTCTCAAAAATCCGTCGTTCGGAGTCGACCTTAAACTGTAGGTCCTGCCATTCATGTATAAAATTAACACGCACAGCATAAGCGGAGTGAGCAACTAAGCCGAAATCCTGACTGAAGGGTTGTAATGATCAATTATGTATCTACATATGTATGTATATGAATGGTATGAGAAACTAGGTTTTAATCTCGTGGAAAAGTTGTATCATTAACGTATATATGTAATGTATTAAGTATGAACGCTTAAAACAATCTGGTAACACTGATAAAGTGCTCAAAATGTAAACAAATGATTGTCATTATAATTGCAAAGTAGTTGCCGCTGCCATATTTGTTATTCCTTATAATTGTTATTGTAATAATTAGTGGCGTTTATGTATAGTGTTACATTAATGGGCTATTGTTATTGTTTTTATTGGTTTTATTTTTTTTATATCAATTTTATGGACCCAGTGTTATAATTGTGGAAGAATTAATTGGTTATGTGAGCTCGACTGTTTAAAAAATTTTTTAAACCACGAAAACAAAAAATTTGTTTCACAAGGTCAGGGTTTTTTTTAAAATCGAAATTTTCGTTTCAATTCGATTTCAAGTAAAAAGGCGTGACATCTATATTTGAATAATGTTTCTTCTTCTTCTGCTTCATTTTGTCTAATTACCATTCGATATTTGACACATCGATGTACACAAACAAAAATAGCAGAAACAAAAATATTGTTTTTTGACAAAAAATTTATTATGCAATGAATGTCTTCTTTTCGAATGGAAGATCATAAATTGGTTTCGTAAAGAGCTTACAAGACAAAATTGTTTAATTAGCAGTAAAATATTTAAGAGCTGCTGGAGCATAGCAGGCTTAGTTTACAATTGCAAAACAATTTGTAGAAACAAAAATAAAAAAAGGTAATAAAGTTCTGTTCAAATAGAGGCTGACTGTTGGGATTTATGCTTGTAGGTAGACATTAATTTGAATTTCTTACGAAAGAAGAATGTAAGAAAAGTCAGTAGATTGGGCACGTTGGTGGTTGGGTTAGTTTGAGGGCGTATGCAGTTATGTTAGCAAGTACACTACACTCAGAAGTCATTGGATTGATCATGCTAAAGAAAAAGATAAAAGGAAACTTTCTCCAGAGGGACAGAAAATAAATCAATCAGCTACACGATGATGAATGTTTACTCTTAAGCCAGTTCAGTTCCATTACAAGCTTTAGCAGAGCCCTAATGTCAACTCCCTATCAGGAAATAAGCAAATTGCAGAGGAAGCACTTTTAGTAACCAACTCCTTCTCATCCGAATATACGAATGAATTAATATGACAGGAATCCATTCCAAATTCTTGTTGCCAACCTACCATCACAATGTGACTTAAGGAACCCCGTTCACAAGTATCTCGCTGGACTTATAAAGTCACAACAGAAAGCCGTCATGGTGCAATAGCCAATGACCGATGGCCACGCAATGTTGCGATTTATCGTACCATTTCCTCTGCGTTCTCTAACCCATCTACCCAAGTGTTCCTAGGAGTTCCTAGGGGTAGAATCGTAGTCTAGCGAAAGGATCAGAAATTTCGTTTTTATGTTACTTTCGGCTGGATCCCAGGTCATATGAAAATTCCCTGCAATGAGCAATCAGACCAGTTTAAAGGGAAGGCAAACTTCGAAGCCATTGTTGTGGCCAGAAACCCTTCTGTGGAGAGTGGGGAGATGTTTGTAAAGGTATACTCCACGAAAGAGTTGATAAAGAGAGGTAAAGACTCTTCAGACTATGCTGCAATAACTTAAGGTTGGTAACCGGTCTTTTTCAGGGCACTATAGACTCAGGATACATTTACTCAGTTCTGTGGTTATCTCGAGCCCAACATGTAAATCCGAGGACAATGAGAATGAATCATCGGAACAGATTCTTGGAACCGGTGGGGCAATAATACATACATAACTGGTCATTACAACCCCTCAGTCAGGATTACGAACTACAACATAAATAAGTAGAATGAGAAGCTATGTTGTAACCCTAGCTGAAGGGTTTTAATGATCAATTATGTATAATGACCATAAACGAAAACTGCTGTCTTTTAGTTTAGAATTTCAAAGCTTTCATTACTTTTGCTATATACTGTATAGTTTTTTTTTAATTAACATGTTTTTAATTTTTATGTGTCTTGTACAAGAATGGTTGATGGTGGTATTTAATGAATAAATTATCATTCGAAATGGAAATATAAATTTAAAAAAAAAATATATGATACTCTTGAGATTATAATTATTATTAATAAAAAACAAAATTTAATTCTTAATTATTATTCTTATTTGTTTAATGAATGCAGTAACAACCCACATCTTACTGCCTGTAATTTCATTAAAATATTCAAACAAATATGACCATAGACACTGTACTCTACAGTCACAAGCTACGTAGATTCATACCATGACATTAGTTTATTCTTGCTTTTTGGTTGCTCTGTTCGATTTCAGAAAAAAGCATCTACAATTTGGTGTTATCTTTTCTTTTTTTCTTTCTTCTTTCCGCAAAAAAAGTTAATGTAAACCCCAATCGACCTACCCACCAGCTCAGCTCTCCTTCTATGCTGTCTAAGCGCCCATCTTAACAAAAAAAATAAAAAAAAATCCAAAACCAGGCAAAAATAACGAAGAAAAAAATCCTGACGATGGCAACCCCACAAAACAAAGCACAACCACAACAACATACAACTATATCAGTTATGCGTACGGAACAATTAGTAGCGAACGAACGCAACGTTTTGTGATAACAATCGAAGTACGTACTTTTGCAATGTAGATCTTAAACTGAACTTATCTTTGAACAACGAAAACAGACTAAAAGAAAGCAGCAAGCATTGACCTGTCCGATGAAATATAACAAAAATAGAAAATACACAACAACAAAAAATAATGTTAAAACAATGAAAACAGTGGAACAAAAAAAAATTTCATAAATATCAAAAAAAAAAAAAACAAAAAAACTCTTAAAAACATTAAAAAAATTAAACTTAAATTTCGTTGTTGTTTTTTTTTCTTCATTTTTGATGAGCAACAGTGTCATTAAAGTGCTGCCTGGTAATAACAAAAAAAAAATCACTCTAGTTTTTTAAATAAATAAAAAAAAACAAACAACAACAACAACAATAACCATTACAATAGAAAATAACCATCAAATGTAATGCAATAAGTATCCAACAATATCAGCATTTTTCGTTTTTTATCATTTACAAGAAAGAAAATGGAACAATCGATTATTATGATGCCCCCCTACACCCCACAATAAATCTTTTTTGGTTGCCTTCTTATCTTACTTAATGGGGCTAGTAGTCTAGTAGGTAGTGTGTTGGATTCGGAGACCGTCCTAATGAAAACACATGCTATTGGCGTCTTGATCATACAATTCAATCCAAAAGAAATTAAAAATCATCAACGTTGACGGTGATGGCTTGGCCAACATCGTGCTCCAAGAAATAATAAAGTCCACACTAAATGGTGAACTTTTTGGAATGCATTGGACTCTTTTGAATCTCATGTGGATTGACATTGAACGTAATACAACAATTTTTTTTTTATTCTCGCACCCATTTTACCAGAAGTAGTCGTCGTAGTTCAGTAGGTAATGTGTTGGCTTATCAGACGTCAGTGTCTGGTCTCGCTTCGGTACCCAGGTCAGACATCTCCAACTAAACGAAATATGAAAACCAATTTGGCGGCCACTTCTTCTCAAAAGATTTTTGCCAAGAACTCTGCGTAAATAAAATTTCCATGAAATGTTCCTAAAAAAAATCTGTTGTTGGCAATCGACTTTAAATTGCAGGTCCCACCTCTCGGGTATAAAACTTAACTCACTCAACATAGCTGGCGTCAGGTCATAATCCTAACTAAAGGCTTGTAATAATCAGTTATGGATGATGACTTGATTGGCTTTAACATTCCGTTGATCGGATTTCAATAACACATCCTTCCAGACGCCTCTGTTTCTCACTTGCCTTTGCCTGTAGATCACTTCAATCGTCGTCTTCTTCGACTTCCGCAAATCCTTGCATTAAATACCCGTCTCACCGGAGCATCCTCTTCTATCCAAACGACATAGTTGAGCCAGCATGACCTTAAGGAGCTTATACAGCTCACTGTTGGATCGTATGCGGAAATTATCGCCAACTCGCACTGGTCCTAAGATCTTACGTAGGACTTTCTCTCGAATAATTTCAAGGCTGCTGCATCAGTGCTTAATAGTGTCCATTGCTCTGGGCCATAGACAAGCCAGGGAAGGATGAGCGTCTTGTAGAGTAGGCTTCTATTGAGACGATTTTTTTTTTTTACCAACAAAAGTATTTAGTGTGGGCAGGAAAACTTAATCTCAGTCCGAAAGCCAGCAGTTCTTAGGTTGTCTGGCAATTCCACCAGACATCCCTGACTTCCAATCCTAATTTGGCCAATCTTTGAAGGGTCTCACCGAAGTTTGAGTCACTAGCTATGCTTGAGTGTAGTTTATAAAACTTAGCAATATTTAAATTATCACAAACATATGTCAACACTTACACAATGAGAATAGTGACTGATTCAAAAAGAAAATAATAAAGGAAGAGAACAAGCAGACACAACAACAAGAACTGAAGTTTTGCTTTTAAAAGTCACTCTCCGACAATCACAGCAAATTTAAATGCGAAATAAAAAAATAAAAAAAACCAAAAAAAAAGAGAATGTAGTGTAGAAAAAAAGCAAAAGAAAACAAAAATAATAAGAAAAAAAAGTTTCGTGGAATTGTTTAAATCTTCATGAGAATTCAGGAAACATACATAACCGTCAGCACTAACAGCAGTAGGAACCATAACGCCACTACAGCTATGTGGATAGTCAGTCACAAGCAAAAAAACAATCAGAAATTTTGCCCCCCTGAACACAAGAAGAAAAAAGAAAGAAAATGGCAAACAAAAACCAAAAAAAGAGTCCATCAAACGCTTTGTATGAATGGAGAGGATAGACGGACGGACAGTTGGATGGTTGGTTGTACTGGGTTCTGTGCTATATTTGTTCGTTTGTAAGCTAAGTTCGTAGATATTTTTTGTTTTTACTTTGGATCTCTTATAACAATCGCACAAAAATCGCTTACAAATAAAGAAAAAAAAAACGAAACGTAAAAACATACGACAGACAGACAAGAAAAGAACGAATAAATAAAACAAAACAAAAACAAAGTGTTCAAATGGAATGGTCGTTATATGGATAGATGTTTAGATAGATGGTCTCGCACGCTGCTTAAATAAAACAGACAGAAATATGAACAAAAACAACATTATCATCGCCACAAACCCATAATAATCCAGGTTGGAGACACTCAATAGCAGCCTTTTAAAAGTGAACAATTCACACAAGATCTATTGATCTTGTCACATTTGGGGAGGTACATAGATTGTGGACATCAACATAGAGTTCTAGATGTCCTAATAAAATTAGTGTGCAGATAAATTTTGTATTTGAATAGCAAAGACGGAAACCACAAATTTTAATAGAGAACCTAGCTATGCATAAAGCCAGTAAGAGGAATCGCTCACTTCCTTCAAAGTCATTAAAAACATTCGAGAAACTTAAATTACAAACTTAGACGTCTCGTAATGTAATTTACAGAACATGATTTTAGAAACTGATGGAAAGCTTAAATGAAGTTATAATCCGATTATCATTTTGATTGCCGTGTCTTGGCACTGCGACCATACAATCTTCCCTCCAACTTTACAGGATATATAGGGATATCTCCTTCAAGGCTATTAGCCTGACAAACTTCAGCATGCTACTCGGAGACTACAATAATAATTCCCTGCTTAGCACTTGATGTGCACTCAAGTGTTTCCCTATGCTATGCATTAATGTCCCGCAGGTTCCCAGAATGTGCTCCACAATAGGAAGAAGAATGTACGTCTCAAGTTCGACCCAAACTTCTCCTATTTGGCTTACACGTTCTCGATAGCCTCAGAAAGTTAGCTAGGAGTAGTTAAATTGAAAGTCCTACGAGGGCTTGGAGGTCTCTAGAGGTTTTTTATTGGAACAGATTAACACAGTTTTGTTGATTAAAACAAAAACTTAAATTTTTTTCACTCTCTTTGCTCACTGCCGCAGTCACCATTGTAAGTTAGACAAAGTCGGTGATGGTAATGATGACGGCGGCGCTGATGATGTTGTTTGTCTGAATTTACTTGACTGTTGTCGTCTTCGTATGTCAATTCTTTGTTTTTGCTGTTCTTATATTGTTTCGTTCATTCTTCATTAAAATTCTGAGATAAAAACAACAACAACAACAAAAAACAAAAACGAAAATAATTTTTGTTCTTTGTAAATAAAGTTTTTCTGCTTGTGTTGTTGTTTTTGTTGTCCAAATTGGGCCAAGGTACAGTGGCTTGAATGGAGCTAAAAAATAAATGTAAAAATCGGTCTTCAATACCAAAAAAAAACAAAAAAAAACAAAAACAACAACAACAAAACAAAGAATTGCATTTTTTTAATGCATGGCTTACAATAAATAATGATTTCGAGTGATTATCAATGAATTGTATTACGAATACACATCGAATGGAAATTTTAATTGGTGGGGGTGAATGAGCCAATAAAGAACAAACAACAGAGAAAACCAAAAACAAAAACACAAAAAAAGAAAATGAATTAAAAATTATTATTGTTTTATTTTAATGATAACACACACCACAATAACCGCCGATTCTGTTTAAATTATTTTTCAGGGTTTATTGCAAATGCCTTGCAAATTGTGATAAATTCATTAGAAAAGCAAGTAACCAGATTGGAATTTGATTACGTAGCAGTGAGATGTTCTGTTGTTAAATTAGAAAATTATTTGAATCATCTTCCGTAGGCTGTGCAGTCCAAGCAATAACTTATTGTCACTCTGGATGCAATGATGGTCTCCAATAAATTACCTGGAAATTTCTTTCTTAATAGTATAAACACATTTGAGGCGCCAAGTGCTGGACAGCAACATATCACAAAAAAGTATACGATAAACGATAATACGATAAACACATTCAAGGCGCCAAGTGCTGCACAGCAACATAGCACAAGAAGGTTTACATGCGTCCCTATAAAAAATGATTATTTTAATCGATGCTGTAATTATGACTTATCTCGTCAAACTTATGTCGCCACGTTGTGTCCCTACAACTATACAATACTGCAATGGCTACTTCACACATGAAAACGAAACAATAAGTGTCAGAACAACCAGGACTTTTCCACAGGGTGAAGTGCTTTCACCACAAACCTGCTTGTGGATGAACTACGGACAATATGTGGATATTAGCTGCCAATGATAAACGAAGTTGACATAGTCTTTATAGTTAAAGGCCAATTTAAAGCGACTCTTTAAGACACATTCAAAGCGATCTTGAAAATTGTAAGTCGTTTTGGCATGACAGTGGGCCTGACAATAATATCATTCACAAAAAAACAGACCTCCTAAAAAAGAGAAGAATATTCGACTATTGTATGAGATAACATCACATAAAATGAAGGTCTAGGAATTTGTTACTTACTTAATAGGGCATTACAACCCTTCAGTCAGAAGTAGCTTCTCCCACCACTTATGTTATGGGTGTTAGTTTTATCCACAAGTCCCGCGACCTACAATTTAAAGACGACGAATATTTTCATGGGTCAGACATGTCATAATGTGAAGGTTTGCAGTGAAATCCCGGGACTTCACTGTATATATACTATGATGGACAGAAATATAGTAGCGTGTGAGGCAATTATCTAAGAACATAGAACGAATCCGAAGACAGTTCAATTTGAGCTGGCCAAGCAACATAAACACCGGCACTGGATGATCTGTTGAACTCAAATACATGGTGGTGAAAACCAAAATTACAGTTAGGTGGATGGGAGGCAAGTCTAGTCTGATATTCACTAGAGAATTTCGCAACCGATTAGGTGATAACTCCCTCCTTAACTGTTCCCTGAAAAGAATCCGTAGACTCTATGATTTTGGAAAGTGTTTCGCAGTGAGACTTAGTGCCAAAGATGAGTGGCGTAATCTTGAAGCTGTCTACTCTCTTAAAAGAGTTACTTTTTTTTGGTATACAGATGGGTCAAGAACAGATTATGAAATAGAAACAGAAGTCCATAGGGAATCTTACGGATAACTTCGTAGGGGAAGTATATGCCCCCGAAAGATGTGCTTAATTCAACTTGGATAGAAGATACAAAAGAACTTCGCATAGCAATATTATCTGATAGTCAGGTCGCTAAGTCGGCTATGTAGGGGAAATAAGATTAACTTCTACTGGGTTCAAGGTCATATGTGTTTCAAAAAACGGCAGAACTCGCGAGTAAGGACGCTTCCACGCGGTAGATGATAGTGTGAGTGGATATTAAGCAATATATGTACAACGAAAGGGGAAGAGAAAGAGCAGCAAAAACTTTTCTCAAACCAACTGAGTTTGAGGCCATCAAAGTTTTTGTCAGAAATCTACAATAAGAGGAAATGTGTGTCATGTATCAGACTATCCAGAAATACTGTAGACTCAAAGCACAGTTATTCGGAAAGGGGGTTGTGTCGGGTCTAATGAATGAATGAATTATTGTTACACACTCTTGGAACCTGTAGGGCATTACTGCATACCAGGCGGATGCACTAGGGTGCATATTAAGTTCTAGGAAGTTAATTGTTATTGTTTACAACGAACATTGTCCTCAAATTTGTCAGAGCAATAGGATTGAAAGAGATATTGTAGAGATACCCAGTAAAATTTGAGAGGAGTACAGCAGATCAATATAATAAGAAGGTGTGTAGGGTGCAAAATCAAAGATAAACAAATTACAACAAAAGAAAAAAGTTTCCATTGTCGCTAGAAGCTCAAAACAGGGAACAGCAGCCGACAAACTTTGTTGCCAATTGAGAGTCAAAAAGCCTGTTTTGGAAGACAACACATAAGAAAACATTTCGGCATCTTAACAATGTAGTAGACAAGGCAATAGTAATAAAAACAAACGAAAAATACCAGAAAAACAATAAAACTCTGCAAACTAAGTCATGAAAAATTCTTTCTGAACGTTTTGGAGTCCAACGTACGTACGATGTATGGCCGGCCACAAGTAAAATTAAAGTTGAATCAACACGTTTTTCACAGAAATAATTTTGGTAAAACAAAAACAAAGACAACAACACAAACAACGACAAGAACAATAATAAACAAAATCTGACTTAAGCCAACAAAACAAATAAACAGAGAGATGAAAAATAAAACAACAACAAAAATAAAATCAACACACAAAAGAAGGTAATAACCTACAATGGCAGAAACAAACGACCATAAAAACAAAAACAAAAACAAAAAAAAAAAAGAAAACTTAAGCCAGTCAGTCAACATGCCAATGCGAAATACAAAAATAAAAACAAAACAAAAAAAATCGCCAAATTGGATAAACGAAAGACAAAAACAAACCAACTAACCAACCAACCAACCAACCATACGGCGGACAAAGAGAACGAAACATTTACATAAACAAACGAACACCAAAATAAAAAAGACAAAAAAAGGAGAACAATTTTAATGCAAAACAGAAAAGGAAAAAGAAAAAGAAGAACACAAACAGAAACAAAAACAAAAACAAAAACAAAGCGCCCAGTAAAATTTTAATAAAAACAATGAAATTGAAAAATCTTAACAAAAATTATAACAAAAACCAGCAAAAAAAAAAAAACAAAAAAACTGAAGAAAAAAGAATGGCATCAGCAAAAATAGAATTTTTTTCTCTGTTTTTTTTTTTTTTTTTTTTTTGGTGAAGAAAACGTGTTTTCAACAGAACAAATCAAAGAGAAAAAAAAACGAAATATTTCAGACACAACACCAATACAACGTACAAGAATGACTGACTCTTCTGCCAGTCCAGACGCCAAGAACAAAGAGTCTCTCAAGACCAAAGAACCCAACAGAAAGAAAGAAAATAAAAGGAATTTATTTTTCAATTTAATAAGACATAAGCAAGAAATTAAGGAAGTCAGACACACAATACTTTGGTGAAATATTGTAGAATTTGTTTGGTTATGGTATGTGGTGTACTTAGCTTGTTTTATCAAGATTAGTCTAGGTCAGTTCACTTTTAAACGAAATTTTTCTGAGTTCCATAGGTGGTAACGTTAGAAAAGATACAGATAGACCACAAAAATCAAATTTTTTTATACGCACTAATAAAGATGAAGTCGTTGTAGTCTAGTAGGTAGTGTGTTGGCATATTAGACATGAGGCCACGGTTCAAAACCCAGCTCAGACATCACCAACAAGTCGAAATATGAAAAATATTTCTTCGGTGACTTCCTCTCAGCAGATTTCTGACAAAAAAAAAACTCTGAGAGTAAATAAAATTGCCACGAAAAGTTTCTCAGAAATCAGTAGTTCGGTGTTGACTCTAAACGGTAGGTCCCACCACTCATTGAAAAAATTAACATACATAATATGGGTGGAGGAATAATAAATAAAAAAACACCTTTTAGCTATCATGCCACCCATAGACAAATTTCTATCTCTATCCTCCTAGCCGTCTATGAATCCTTTTAGGCCCTCAAGTCTGTAGTCTTCAAAAAATCGTGTTCCTTAGCCTTTGCACCTGCAGACGAGAGCAATAACATAAAATTTGAGTCACTGTTTCCATTGCCCCTTTACACAACCTACAAAAATCAGAGACATCCCAACTTCATCCGCTAATCCTGTGTCTAAAAGGGCCATGCCTCCATTAGCACTCCTATTATAGCTTCCATCTTCTCTCTACGCATGCTTAGAATTAGTTTTGATATCCATAGCATTGAACATTCGCCGTAAGTCTGTTGCAATCCTACAGGGTGTTCTACATCCCCTTGCACGACCTACGAGTAAGTCGAATTTTCTCAATAATTCCAAAGAAGAAGGCTATTGCTGTTCTCACCGATTTTTCATCTGTTGTAGCTTCCAAAACTGAAGCAGATCTTGCTCAGTGTATTACTTAAGCGCGCTTAGACTGATAAGTGGATTCACGACAATATCTAATGAAATGGTACCAATAGTCATAATGGCGGATGAAATGAGTTCTTGACCGATCACCATGATTGCTTCAGAAAATACCTGCACAATTTCGGAGATAATAGCTTCCATATACATATGTGGATGAAGATGCAGATGTTATTCTGCTATGCTGCCCTCGATTGTGATCCGGGAATATAAATTCCAGAACAAACCAACTTACAAGTATTATGTTGAATTTTTGAATTCTATGACACCGGTACAGACAGCGTATCGCTGAAGTTGTACTGGAACTGCGAACATTGGAGACACAGAGGCTTAATATGAAGTAAGAAACCTAAGGAGCCCTCAAAGTGTAGTAGTTCTTTGAAAATTTAAGTAGGAAACTGTTCCATATTTTAGTTTTTGAGTAACAGATGCAACTTAGGGTCATGGGTTTAAAGAGATCATGGCCACTATTTTGTTTTAATATAAGCGATGTAAACGTAAATGTCACGTGACTCATTGTAAACACCACAAGCCATAACCTCAAATGCGTGCATAGAATTCTTGACGTTGCAGAGCTGCAGGTAAATGTATGGATTTAACACTTCCAATAAACCATGACTGTTACACACAAGAGGCTCTATACCAGCCTAAAGCGATGTTATAAATGTGGCTATAGGTGGCACTGGTGTAACGCAGTTTAATAGTTAGAAACAAGTGTTTGTCATTTGCCAAAGATGATTCAAAGTTTTTTTTTAGGCAAAGGTTTACATCTTGTAAACGCCACTAAATAATAATTTTTATGGATTAAAAAAAAACATTAAACATCATCACCGTGTCAAAACTAATAATTAATCGTGAAGGTAATTAATTTGCATAATTTTAAATTAAAAAAAATTCAATTTTTATTTGGCAACAACACACAAGGGCAGTAGATAGAAAAACGTCTCCACGATTACGTGTCATTTGCATTTGTCACACAAATTTGAAAGAAAAACTGCGAAAAATGACATGTCAACTACAAAAATAATAATAATACTTGTGCTAGATTTTAATGATACCTCATATCGCCCACGGTTAATTGTTGTTCAGATCAAATCGCAAGAATAACTTTATCTGGCAACCTCAGACTGATTATTGAATTCAGCAATGAATGCAACTCGTCACTATTACTCACATTCATCGATTTGGAAGAGACGATAAGAAGAAAATTAAGGGTACACATACCATCACAACTGATTTTGATAGAGATGCAGTACGGCGCAACAAACTCAAGGATTGCTCATAACGGCAGTATAAGCACATCATGAGTACTGTCAGAAGCTAGGTTGTAATCCTAACTAAAGTGTTGAAATGATCAATTAGGTGGAATAAATAATACAATAAAAAGTTGCCAAGATAGAAAACAAGTAAGGTAGCTCAGCTGGCAGGTCATCAGAGCCTGCGGCTTTATAGTTCTTAGGTGGCATAGTCTCGGCTTTAGCCTCTTCATGACTACATGACAGAATCTTCACACTCATCGATCGGGTTCGTTACAACATTTCTAAAGGCGGAATTGAAGTCGTCAACACCTCGCAGAAGAGTAGAAAAGTGTTGCCATCACAGCACCCGTTGCGAATCTATTACCAAGTTTCGTTTTCATAGGAAAACGCCCATTTCTGCTTCTGCACACTATCGCCCCCATCTTCTTCTTTTTGCATCCGAAAAGGCGCCTCTCATTCCTTCTCTCTCTCTCTCTGTAATTCAAGACAATGTACACGACAATTCTTGTATGCTACGTTTTTCGCTGCAACTGCCTCGCAACATTCTTCACCGTATCATCATTGGTTTATTTGGGGGTAGGCCTTCAAAACCAAGAACTATAATAGTGGCAAGAATAGGAAGATGTTGGCCCACAGTTTACCAATGTCACTGAAATTAAATGGGGATGACGAAGCTTATCAGAGAGTTGAGCCAACAACACCTCAAATGTCCTTTGTGATCGCAGCTTCTTTGACGATCAGCTTTCGCAATGAACTGGTTGGCGCAGCCTCTATCTAAGCACTAATGAATAATCGAAACTTAGCTGTAACATGGTAGTGTTCCAAGTCGATATTTAGACCTCTAGATCTGTGCACATCTAGTATAGTGGGAACAATGCCTTCCGTCAATTACAATATGAACAAACTGGTGGATATTGAACGATCATGGGACATCCAGGCTTTGTAAATATTGATGTTTGAAACTTTCCTTTGTTAAATATAAATTTTTCTTTTGCTGAGTATACTTTTCTAAACACCCGTCCCACTCCATGAAAGGGTTCTGGTCAGAGGCATGGTAGCTCCCCTAGTTGAATTAGCACATTACCTGGGAGGCAGTAGCATAGGGTAATCTTATTCTAGCTACCTAATTGATTCAGCTTCTTCAGGTAGTTTCATATTATCATCGGTATAAATCTCTAACACCACAGTACTCGAATGGCGGTTTGACTGCTAGATAGTATTACCATGCTCTGCTAAGTCCTGCTATATGCGAACCTGATAACTTGTATAGTCCTATACTCTAATGCAGAGGCAGCTAAATAGAAATAATTTTCGAGACTCCAGCCTTTATGTGGAAATTGTATTCCATTTTCGTTCGGCTATAATTGGACTTT
Organism: Sarcophaga bullata; assembly: GCA_005959815.1. Lineage (NCBI taxonomy): Eukaryota > Metazoa > Arthropoda > Insecta > Diptera > Sarcophagidae > Sarcophaga > Sarcophaga bullata. The sequence goes on along the minus strand of QOCX01001396.1, from coordinate 18,212 downwards.
TGTACACAATGCCTTACGCGGTTTATAAGAAATAATTCTCTCCCGGAAGGATAGATTTTATTCTTCAGAATATAAAATGAAAAGAACATGTGAACATGTGCTGCTAGCAATAAAAATTTTCCAATGATGCTTATCGTTTGTCATTCTTTACTCTTTCATTTCGTTTCATTTCATAATTTATCGATTGCAAAAGTTTATGGACCCCACTAATTTATGTCAATATAATAATATAACGGTATAAATTGAATTAATTAATTTAGTTTTTATACAACAATGATATAAAAAAACAACAACCACATGAACAAATCATTGCAAATAAATTAAAAGCAAAAAGCAAAACCAAATCAACCGATGCAGACACCGAAATCGATACAAACCGAATCAGCACATTCAGCAGCAAGCAATAACATTTGTGTTCATGATGATGATGATGATGATGATGATGTTGATCCCTTCTAAACATTCCATATGTTGTTATTTCTTATAATAATTTATTGAGAAACTTATGTTAGAATAATAATAAAAAAAAGAAAGAATAAAAGAAAGAAAACGCTAAACAATAAAAGAAATTAAAGACTAGAAAACAGAAACAATAGTTCTTGATTATATATTGTATAGAGACTTTGACGAGTGAAGTTGATAATAACGATAAAAGTAATAATTATTTGGCTATTGACACTGTCATCAGAAACAAAAAACCGAAATTGAAAAAATAGCAAAAAAAATAGACACTTTGTTTACAAATAGAAATGATTTCACAACAGCATGTGTCGTAATTTTTTATTTTAATTTCTTACTTTTATTCATTTCATCTCACTCCTTTGCTCCATAACCGTATGTCTCGTATTTTGTTAACGATTCATTATTTTTTTTTTTAAATTATTCACCAGAATTAAATCTGAGTAGCATGTTTGGCAAAAAAAAATAAAAAAAAAATTAAAAAAGAATAAATGTTGTAATATGTTGTTGTTTCTTTTTTAATTATTTATTTTTTTTTAATTAATTTTATTTCTTTTTCCCTACATGTCTACGTTTAAAGAGTTTGTATATGGTTTGTTGTGTGGGAATGTTTAAAACTGCTGTGTGGTGAGAGGTGTTGTAATCATGTGTGCCGTTTTTTTTTTTGTAAACAAAATTGTTTTTTTTATTTAAATTTTAATATGTAAACAACTTTTTTTTCAATTAAAAAGTTCCAAAATGTTTGAAAAAGTTCTCATAAACATTTGATTAAAAATTAAAGTCACTTTACTTAGCCAAAACATGTGTACTTGAGAATAAACTCGGACATGGCCGCTATAGGATTATTTATAAGAAAAAGAAAACTTCCTAACTGAAAGAACATTCGTGACATTCCGGGTGAGAAAATATTAAATAAAATGGAAGATAAACTGGATAGCGACAACACTGGACAGTAAATGAATATGGATGGGCTCATATAGACGGCAACTCAGAAACACCAGACACACCACAATAGTATGTAGGAATTACATACTGAATATTTATTGTAGCAGCCGTAGTCTAGTGGATAGTGCATTGACTTATTAAACGTGAGACCCCGGTTCAAACGCCACAACTTCTCAACAAAACGAAATATGAAGAAATATTTCTTCGGTGACTGCCTCTCAGCAAATTTCTGGCAAAAACTCTGACATTAAAAAAATGTCATAAAGAAGCTTCTCAAAAGTCTCTCCTTCGATATCGGTTTTATACTGTAGTTCTTGGTACTCATATATAAAATTAACACACACAAATTAAGTGGTGTGAATAGCTAGTGCTTAATCCTGACTGAAGGTTTTAAATGATCAATTATGTACGTACGTATGTCTGTAAATGGCCGGCAAATTTTTAGCCTAATACGGAGAATGAACCATAGGAACACATTCTTGAAGCGTGCGCGGCATTGAGGCATTTAAGAAAGAAACACTAAAGTGCACATTAAATGCTAGGCATGGCATTGTGGATACTGAGCAGCATCGCGGGAATGGGATGGTATGCATGCAAACAAGGTAAAGTTTTTGACTACGGTCCACATGTAGATCTCCTGGACGATTCTTGTTAAGCTGTATTCAGATTGACGCGCAGCCTCCATGTGGCCCCTTCTGAATGGCATACTAGTACTAGCTAAATGTGTTAACTTATGCGTGCAGCAAAGTTCAGTCTCCTGGACTTTAAATTTGGGTTGTGCGTAGCGCTTGGAACCCGCCACGTAAAAAAATTATGCAATGAAAACCAATATACAGGTCCCTAAAAGAGGCCCCTAAAAGATCCCTTGAAAAGTTGAAGACCACGGTAAAAGTTTAAAGGACTATGATTTGGGTATTTAATGCGGGGATTTGCATAAATCGGCGAAGAGGAGGAAGGATCAAATCGAGGAAGCCCTACCATCTATAGGTGTGACCAAAAAACGAAAGCGCACAAGAAGCAGTGGCGCCTGAAGAGATATGTTAAGGCTGGCCGAATTATATTAATCGAAACGTAATCGTTAATCGTAAGAATCGCAAGGTTTGTCTAGGCGATAGGCTTGCCTCCATTATAGGGATACCCTATAAAGAACAATTGATCGTATGGTAACATTACTAAGGCATGACATATACTAACAATGAACATTTATCTTTTTGGCAACACTGGACTCTCGTTTATCTCTGAAATATTTATTGCTTCTGTGTTAGGCTGGAATGTAGAGGATATGGTACATAGGCGATAAGTCTGACGTATGGCTCTTTGGTTTTTGCAGAAATAATATTCAATTAATGTTGTTTAAATTAAAATCTCTTGAAAATAAAGTTCTAAGGAATAAACTCATGTGGGCAACAGTAATTGAAATACATACATACATACATACATACATAATTGGCCATTACAACCCTTCAGTCAGGATTACGGCCTAGCTTCTCACACCACTTATGTTGTGTGCGTTAATTTTATACATGAGTGGCGGCACCTACAGCTTAAAGTCGACTCCGAACGACAGATTTTTGAGAAACTTTTCATGGATTTTATTTATTATTATTTTATTTTTTTTTTGCCAGAAATCTGCTGAGAGGAAGCCGCCGAAGAAATATTTTTTTTCATATTTCGTTTTTTTGATGTCTGACCGGGGATACGAACCCTGGCCTTTCGTCTAATAAGCCAACACACTACCCACTAGAACACGGCGGCTCACAGTAATTGAATTCCCTTTTAAAAATAAATTTTTGAATTTCTATTTGTTTTAGAGAATTTTCTAAGAAGGAAAGAAAAATACTTTCTTTAGTTGCAGTTTATCAAAAAATAAAGAACAAAAAAACCTGACCACAGATTCAATGTTTTTAAACGTAATTTTTTTTTTTGTAAAAATGTATGCAAATATTGATAAAAAAAAAATACGTAAAAAAAATTTAAAAAAAAATATAAAACAACGTAAATAAATAAAAATAAACATGTCGGTGCCAACGAAAAAAAAAAAAGAAAATATAAAACAAAATAAATAAATAAATTAAATAAAATATAAAAAGAATTAAAAATAAAAATAAAAATAGAAATAAAAAATGGGCTAAAGATTAACTCCTCAATTTGCGGTTGATTATGGTTTGTGGGTTTAAAAACAAAATGAAAAGAAAAAAAAATATTTTTTTTAATCGCAATTACAACGAAAATAACGACCGACAACAACGCAAAGACGTATGTACGTATTCAAATACAAAAAACAAAATTATGTTTCTTTTTAAATGTTTTTTTGTTCACTTTGTATAGGCATTTGTATAGGATATACGATATACGACGGCTAATGTTGAGATAAGTTGTTGTTGTAAGAGGTGTGTTAAAAAAAAGAAACGCAATATTTTTGTCTGAATTTAAAATCGTAGGCAAAACATTTAATCAAGTTAGAGAGAACACTTGAATTGGAATAAAAACCATCTTTAATAGTAACAAAAAGGCAATAGTTTTTGGGTAACAGAAGATCGGGGTACCATGTCACTGAGAGAACTGACCGATTTGATCCAGAGTTCGGGTTGATTTAAATCCATTACTAAAGAATCACGACAAGGGACTTACCTTACACTGGGTAACACAATGGGTCAGCCAGTGAACTTCCTTGTGAACGCTAAATTACTCGCTAACCAAACAAAAAAAAGGCAATGGAGATCCCTGTAGACTATAGCGAGGCTTTCAACGGTTACCTTCAGAAGTGGATTACTGGATTATTATTATTATTTGTACTGAAGATTTACCTTCGTACTCTACTCCAAATTAATAGGGTATCTCTATAATGTCTCCTCTAATCCTATTGCTGTTCGGGGTTAACAATGACAATTCTTTTCTTAGAACTTGATATACAGAATCGTCAGAGAATTTAGGTACATGTTGGACTCGAGACAACTCTCATTCTAAATAAGAGTATATTGAGCCCTTTCAGAAGACCGATAATCAATCTCAAGCTATTCCTAGATAATCTGATGCATGCTTGAGTTATAATTTCTTGGCAAAAGTTGAATTTGTCTCTCTTTATCTTCCCTTTCATTTAGCATACCTTTCTAAACTTAAAACATCCGCCATCACTTTATAGAAGCGTTCCACCAGCCACCAGCTCCTGTTCCAAATCTCGCAAACATGTCTATTTGCTCATCGCCGCGAATTTCCACATGGCCTAGAGTAACTTTATTTGTCTACCTGGCCAATTTAGCTTCTTCAAAACTCCCATACTAAACGTCGATTTTACCTCATAAGAGCCGAGTGCTGAAGGCCAGTGAAAACTAAACAAAAAATAATTCAAAATTACTTTCTTCGATCATAGTAGTACGCTATAGTATGCCTCCTTATGGTGCATCCTAAATGGTCCACACAATTCCGCACGATGCCACTGCTATTGTTAAAAAAGATGTGTATGATGGCTTCTTCTTAAGCGACACCTATTTCCGTTCCATGTGAAACTAAATCCCAAACTGGATCTGAGCCATTGTACCAAACCTCTTAGAAAGCAGTTTAGAATCCTAAAATAAAATAAGCACATCGCCGCAATTTTGGCTCCTCCCTTGCAAGTATACACTTTTTTGAGCAACCCAGCTCCACCCACGTCTGCATTCGGTATCTAAGTATTATGGGAGCCACGAATGACTTGCCAAAACAGATACTTCTTCCATAAAACGTTACCTGAAGATCTATATAGTTTTAAGATAAATTTCATACTAGTAATACAACCACACATCCCTCGTATTTTCCAGTAGCCTTAAGTAGCTTATTATGGTTTTTAGATTTTTTTTTAATTAAAACCACAAATTTTTTTCTACATCTGTGTATGAATGTGGTTGTGACTCGGTGCTTCAGAATGTATGTGACATACAGTGAGTGACAAAATAAAGTGTACACCATCATCTTCTGTACGCAACCCTGTACATATTTATTTGAGTCTTAAAACAAACAAGAATTAAACTATATTTGTGGAAACAATATTTAAAGATTTATAAACTTCTTAAAAACAATTCCAACAACAAAAGATTTAATATAAAAACAAAATTTACACTTCATTTTACGTGTAAAAATAATGTACAAAATGTCACTCTGTATCATATTGACAATAACGTACTTTAAAAATTACCGTTAAACTTTGTGTTTTTGGTATTTCCATTACTTTTGTAGCAGATTGTCGATTTAAAAACACTGATCTGGCAAGGCTGTCGGCTTTAAAAATAGTTAAAACTTACCACAAAAACGATGGTATAAACGTGTCAGTTTTCAATAATTACGTCGTGACTATGGTAACTATGACCTGCTGTGAAAAGTTATAAGCAAATTTGAACAGATTACAGGTCTGACGGTCAATACCATTGTATCATAATGTAGGCAAAAAGACTTGTAGAATAGTGCTTATAAGCGGGAAATTTTTATATCGAAATCTCTTACCTGAGAGCAAATAGCCGAGTGTCATTCAAGCTGATAGAATTTTATTTGTCTTATCGACAGCAATGATTTCGTATTCGATGTAATGCCGGCTGGTCAGAGGAGACTTTGATCATCTTCTACAGGTCGGTGTGGTGAGCAAATTTGTAATTTGCTGGGCCACCATGTCACTTCGGGATCACTGCGAAAAAATAGTTGAAGGAAATGAAATTGCCGTAGTCTAGTAGGTAGGGTGTTGGGGCTTATTAGACGTAAGGCCACGGTTCAAACCCCAGGTCAGACATTTCCAACAAAACGAATGAAATAAAATATTTATTCGGCGATTTCCTCTCAGTAGATTTCTGGCAGAAACCCTGAGGGTAAATAAAATTGCCATGAAAAGTTTCTCAAAAATCCGTCGTCGGGAATCGACTTTAAACAGTAGGTCCCGCCACTCTGTAGGCCACTCTTGTATAAAATTAACACACACAACATGTGAAGCTAGGCCGAAATTCTGACAGAAGGGTTGTAAATGCCAACCATATTACGTTGTGTAGGTGGATCCACAGCGGACTTTATAGACATAGTCAAGAGTCCTATTGTAACATTAACTGAACAAAGAATCAGGTCATTGACTCGCCCGAGATGTGCATCAGGTCTAGTAGAAAAGCTTTTACGAAATTAGGAAAGGTGGATTGATGGATTGTAAGTTTTCTGCCAAGAATCTGAGATTGCCGTTGCCTCAGTTGCATTGCGCTGTCCAATTTTCTTTACTACTTTTGCCAATAAATCTGCGATATGGAGTTAATGGTAAATATTGGCTTCCAATGGCTCAAAAAATCCAGAAACAATTAATTACACGAATGAGGGGGAGCTATAGGACAGGGTCAATTTTGGAAAGAAAGTTGTCACAAAGCGGGTGTATGTAAAGGAATTTCTTTTTTAAATTTAATTTAAAATACGAGATACAATTTTTCGATTTTATAAGCGGGGAATGCTTAAAAGAGGAATAGTTTCAGTACAATTTAAAGCAAAAATCAAGGTTGCCTAAGTTTCAGTGCTGCCAAGCGGGAAATTATTATATACTGGGCACGTATATCCGCGGAATATTGTACATACATTAATGAAATTTATTTCATTTGAAAGAAAACTAAATTATAACCAATGTTTTGGTTGGTTTCCAAATTTTGTTGCCCACTGTATACATGTAAACGTGTAAGTATGCGTATAGGTATGTGGTTAAGATTATTAGAGATCTTTATTATGCTATAATTTTAAAAATAACATTATTTAACATTGAAAATTACGCGACGTAAATACTGTACATACATACCACACATATGTAAATGCATACATATATTAACACGTACATATGTAAGTACCAATGGAAGTATGTAGTTTCTGGTAGTAGTTAACTTAAAAACGACTATAAACTTGATTTTTTTCTTTCGTCATAAATAGACGAAAATAGACGGGGTATCAAATGATGATTAAAGAGATAATGTTGAGTTACCACCATCCATAATGATGTTTCCATAGGCATATGAAAATTAATTAATTCCCAGAAACGTGGGTATATTAAAAGCATTTACATATGTACGTACATAGATTCTAAACACTTTACTAATGGCAGAATGTATGTAATATATACTAAACAATGTACATACATTCATACATACATCACACACATATCACTACATACATATGTAACAGATTATTTTAAATACGTTTTTAAAAGTTTTTAAAGCATTTCTGTAGCAATATTAACATGATTTATTACCCTGAAATAAATCTCTGCTTTAGTTGTAACAAAAATGGCGTAAAATTGTAAAATTCTCTACTTATATTCATTTTACAATGCATTTATTTTGATCTCTGCATTTGAACCGTTATTGCTCATTTATATTCTCTCATTTGTTTTGTTTTGTTTTTTTTTTTTTTTTCCAAGATTAACTGTAAATGTTGTTCTGCTAATGCCCACGCAATTACAGAAAATAAAAAACATAAACAAAGATAAACCGAATGGGTGCGAAAGGATGCCAGATCGTTTTTTATGGTGAACGAATCTCAAAGCATCTTAATTAGAGTTGGAGAAAATACAGAGACTAGTGTTTGTTGATATGAAATTTATTAGGGGATTTCAGAATCTACTGAATCACTTGGCACTCTACTCTCTCCTTAATTGTCCTCTGGACATAACCAGTAGGTTCTACGATTTTTGGAAACAGTTCGCAACGAGACTTAGTAAGAAAAATGAATGGAGTAATCTGGAAACTGAGTACTCTCTTAAAGGAACGGTTATTTTGTGGTATACAATTGGATCAAGAACAGATTATTGAACGGGAAGTGGAGTTTCCAGGTGCTAGAATGAAATACTCTGACCTCAAGGGGAAACTCTCAAATATATTCGAAGTGGAAGTCAATGCTATCACAAGATGTGCCCAATTCAACTTGGTTAGGATGGAGGTACAAAAGACAGGACCATCTGACAGTAATGATCAAGCAAGTCGACGTAGTCTAATGGGTAGTGTGTTGGCTTATTAGATGTGAGGTTCAAACACCGAGTCAGACATTTCGAACAAATCGAATATGAAAAAATACTTCTTCGGCGACTTCCTCTCAGCAGATTTTTGGCAAAAACTCTGAGAAAAAAGAAAATTGATATGAAAAGTTTCTCAAAAAATCTATATTTAGGCCCTGTCACTCATGTATACAAATAGCACACCCAACATAAGTAATATGAGAAACCAGATCGTAATCCTTACTGAAGGTTTGTAATGACCACCAGTTATGTATATTTATGCAAGTAAGGAGGTATAAAAGAAAGGACATAGCAATACTATCTGACAGTCAGATAGACCGATGCTTAGATGATTAATGGCTTGGCAATAAGCAAACAGATGAGTCAGAAACTTCTGTGAAGTGAGAGCGAATGTTTGGAAAGGTATGCTCAAAGAGAGATAAGGAGAGGCATACATTCTACTCAAACCAAATCGGTTTGAGGCATCGCAAACTTTTGTTAGGAAAATGAAATAAGATGAGACCCTCTTGAGATTGGTAACCGTTCTTTTGATAGGGCAAAGGAAGGAGGTTATCTCGAGCTATGACGATGAGAATGAATTTACAAAATATTACAGTAATCTGGTAACTCGTACAGATACTATATGGGAGAGCATGTTTTCAGTTTTGCTTGATTCATATTTTCGTTTTTTTTTTTGACTCTTGACCTCCTACATTGCAAAGAATTGCTCGTAAACCTTGTGCTCCTTTTTTTCAGAAGTTTTTATTTTTACGGCTGCTGTATTAGTTATTGTATTGTGTTGCATTTGTTGTTCAAACAAATGTTCAAAAAATGTTAAACGATAAAGTCATTAATGTCTTCAAAATTATAAAATAATAAATTTCAACAATTTTTTTCTAACCGTAAAAAGAAAAAAACAATAACAAATCACCCAATCAATTGCAACAACATTTGACAACTTTAAGAGAGGAACAATAAATTTAACATGAATGCAACATGCAACATACAACATACATACATATGTATACTGTTAATAATCTTATAATTTATTGAAAATAAAAAATTTTATAAAAAAAAAACAACAACAACAGTTGTTCAAATGGTTAAGAACTAGTTTTCCAACGTTTTTAGAGATTTTACGTCAGAGATGTGACTTTGATGTTGTAATTCTCAAAGCAACAAAACAATGACAAGTTTTTGTTTTTTATTACCAATTTATTTAAACTAAATTGACTAAAAAAAGAATAAAAAAAAATAAATTACAAAACAAAACAAAAGCAAAAAATAAAAAAAAAATAATGCAGGGGTGTGTCACTGTTAGGTTAAGTAACAGTGCTGACAACTTCAAAAGGTTTAAAATGATAAAAATTCTGTGGTTAATTATTTGTACGGTAGTCTGGCAACTCTTTTTTTCAATACTAGGTCAAGTCAAAAAGATATCAGATGAGGTATCGCCAGTACAGGCAGGCTATGGTGAAGATTATTGAAGATGAAAGTATGCCAAGACGGGACATTACCGAACATTCTTATTCGGGTGGCTATCAAATCACTAGATACCAACGTGATAATATCCAAGACAGTGTAAGGCTGTCACAGGTATCTCAATGAGGAAGCAAAACAATATGATGTCCATATCGTATGGCTATCAAGGCACATCGACTTTCCAAGTAACTATAGGATTAATGTAAAGCAGCAGAACCGTCGAATTCTCTAATGGTTACCCTACTTTGGGAAATCTTTTGAGAAATGCTGTCGTCAATTCCGCCATCTCCGGATGGACGGCTTTAGACAAGGATTATCTAGCGAAAACTGGATGAAAGGCTCACGAAAATTCTACTTAAACAGTGGACACTGTACGCTTTGAGAAACGATTTCTGCAAAAGCTGTAGATTTAAGAAAGAGGAATTGTCCAATAGCCGAATAACAACCAAGCCTTCGTTTGGTAAAGAGACGATCTGAGCATCTTGTGGCTCAATTTTGTCTATTTATCTTCTTTTTGGGTAGACAGCCACCTCTCCACCTACATACCTACAAGTGGAACCTCACTACACATAATTAGTACAAGATTGGAATAGCAAGAGTCAAGGTAGCAAAATATTTCCAATAATTTGCTTAGTTGAGCATACCGAATCTTTAACTTAGTGAGAAGGCAACTGCTTATTTTTCTTTTTTGACCAAACATTTACTATGACGTGTATGTCCTTACGAGGCATTTTTTAATAGGGAAACATGCACGTCGCCCCTTCCGTTATTTCTTTAGAAGTTTCGACTCGGAAGAGGGAATAACTGCCTGCTACTTAGTGTGCTACTGCCCAGCAAATGGGCATGCCACAGAACTCTCTGAAATTAGAATAAAGAAAGCGAAAGTTTTTCAAAAAATATTAGAAAACTTAGAGCCACTGAAACCAACTCGAAGAATTTGATTGTGTGGATAAAAAAATTTAAGCTGGAAAAAAATTAGTGCATCATGTAGGACTGAAGATGAAGATCAAAAAACCAAATCCTTGAGACCGAACAACATCTAACAATAAGAACATCTAACTATCCATGCAGCATAGAGCAACAGTCCAAGGATCCATGGAACTTAATCCACGCGGAATTTAAAAATTAAAAGTATTTATAAGAGCCATGAACATTTTCGATTTCGCGTTCCAACAATGAAATCATGAAGCAACCAAGGGCATTTTTAGACAATTTTAAAGCATAATACATACTAAGTTCGAAATATGTTTGCTTTGCTTTTTTTTTTGTAATTTTAAAAAGTAATTGCTATTTGTTTACTCAAAAACCTTTGATTTATTGGCAGGATTAGTGGAATTCAGTTAAAAAAATAATTAAAAATCCTTTACCTGATTTCATTATCTTCATACATAATTCATACGTAAGCTTACCTGAAAAGAAAGAAAATAATTTAATTAGTCTGGGATTTTCTATGTTTTAATTTAAATTCTTACTAATACATCTTATTTAGTTTTTCCTATTTGTATGTATGTATTTATATGAATATGTATGTAGTATAATATGTATACTAAATGAATTTCTGCGGTTTAGAAAAAGTTGCGTTTAAGCTGATTTATCTCCATGTAGTAGGAAATATTGTGACATACACACAACCCTCATAGGGTCAACAACATTATCTCCAATGCAAAATTCTTAAAACTCTTAATCCCTCCAGACACCCCTTATTCCTAGATGTTACCATTATTCCGAATATGAAGAAATATGAAATAAAATTGCCATGAAGGGTTTCTCTAACGAAAATCTGTCGCTCGGAGCCGATTTTAAACTATAAGTCCCGCACACACAACATAGGAGGAACTAGGTCGTAATCCTGACTGAAGAGTTGGAATGAATAATTATGTAAATATGTATAATTAGTAAGCCATAAACCACAGAGGTCCTATAGTTCTCAGCATAACCCAAAACGTTAATCAAAATTCGGACTGGTTTGTAGGTCTAAGTCACGGAAAATTTGGCCTTTTGTATGCGGTTTAGAAAAAGTTGCGTTCAAGCTGATTTTCTCCATGTAGCAGGAAATATTGTGACATACACACAACCCTCAAAGGGTCAACAACATTATCTCTAATGCAAAATTCTTAAAAGTTCTTAATCCCCTTAGACACCCCTTATTTCTAAATGTTACCCTGTTGTTATTGTCGTGAAGAGGTGCCTTAGTAAATGACCATACGACATATTGTATTCCCCTCGAACTTAATAGGGTATCCGCCTATCCGTTGATTGCCTGACAAATTTCGGGGTGCTGCAAAAGACAGCAAAAACAATTCCCTGCCTAGCACAAAAAGTCTACTTAACTCTCAGAATAACAGGCTCGTTTTGGTTATTGGGCGCATCACGGTTTATTGCATTGTGGGCACTCATACAAGACGCATTAGTTTTCAACACTTTTTCTGCAGAAGCTATAGATATCAAACTTAATAGAGCATCCCTATAATATCTCCCCTAAATCGATTGTCTTGGCAAAATTTCAGAATGCTGCAAAGCGACAGCAGTGACAATTTCGTGTCTAGCTATTGATATGTACAATTATGTGCTTCCTTCTGGCATGCATTAATACCCTCACAGGTTCCAAGAGTACGTTCAGAAGATTTATTCTCGCGAAACATCGCCCATTCTGAGTAAGTGTACGTTAAGTCCATAGGGGCTGTGAAAAGACTGTTTGCGAACCTTATGTTATCTGAGATCCGGTGTGGCTTGTGGACTACCGGCATTATCGTTCCATATTTCTTGAGCACAACGTTGGCCTGGCAATCAAAATTCGGACTGATTTGTAGGTCTAAGTCACGAAAAATTTGGCCTTTTCTTATGCGCTCCACACAGAGATGACGAAGAACGGACATTTCAACGATGTTATATTCCACATATATGCCACATATAACGGTTGACGGATATTCCAGACATACTTTTCGCCGACTTATATTTAACAACAGGAAGCGCTTAACTCAAAACCCGTTATACATTAAAGTTTTCGTTTCCAATACAAAAAAAAAAAAAGAAATGTGTAAACTAGGTGGACTATCTTAGTAACTTTTCCTTTTTTCTAATTTTAACGAATCTGCTCCCATTAACACAAAAAATGAGTGTCTGTTAATATCTGGCGTTAGATATGGCATTATGAGACCCTGCCTTTATTTCTAACCCGCTCTATATCATGTGTACAATGACTTGTTGTGTAGTTTTCGCACGTTATTGGGTGTCAATTGTATGAAAGTTGAAAGATAAATATTTTGTATGCTACGGCTGGTGTATTTTAGTTAAACACTGTTTAAACCAAAACCTTCACATTTATATTAAGGTGAGGTTCGCTTATTATATTTAATATTTTTTTCTGTTTTTTTTTCACTTTTTTTTCTTCTTTTGTTATTGTATTTTTCTTTTTTTTTTTATTAAGAGTGGTCATAAAAGTTTTTTTACACGGATATGTATTTATTACAAGAAAATTAATTCTTTTGAATGCAAAAAAAAAACACACGAAAAAAAACAATGGAAAGACTATTTTATTCATAGGAAAAAGTTTATTTTGACCAACAAAAGAGCACAGAAAAAAAGGTTAAATATTATTTTATTTATTAATATTAAAATACCCGCCTTCCCTTATCCCTCCTGTATACTGCAATGAAATACTATTGCTACAGCCATTCCCCTCGTTTCGTGTTGCGATTAAAAACAAATGAAAACGTAATAAATTTTAATAATTTTTTTTTTGTTATTGTTGAGCCCAAGTGTTTAATAATGTTGATAAAAATATATTAACAACAACTACGATAATGCAAAACAATAACAAAAATTCATATTCCACAATGGAACAACTTTATTCCGTTATAGTGTTGCATATATTCTTGTCGTAAGAAATACGTGACCATACGACCTTTACGTCAAACTTTATAGGGTATCCCCGTAATTTCTCTTTCAAACCTTTTCTCCCGACAAATTTCAGAATGCTGCTGGTTGTCGCTAATATGGCAATACCCTGCCTAGAGCTTGATAGGCACCCAAATATTTAATGCTCCATACGTTGCAAGAATGTCACAGAATCTACAAGTTGGGTTCGTGACAATTCCCATTCTGAATAAGTGTATGTTGAATCTGTAGTCGTCCTCTGAGGTTATTTCTGTCTAGGCAGATCTCATTTTATTGCAATTCAAAAAAAAAATTGTGAATGGCTCAAACCTAGTTGGTTTGAGAAGAGTTTTAGCCTCTCTTTTTCTTACCTATCGTTGAGTGTACTTTTCTAAACATCCGCTACCAGTCTGCAGAAAAAATCTGACCCCATCAGCGGCATGTAAGTTCGTCTGCTTGCTCACTGCCGAGAATTTACACATGATCTAGGCCTAAGCTAAGGGTAATATGATTTATCTACCTTGCCGAATCATATTAACTTCGACTTAACCTCAAAAAAGGGCGAAACCTCGAAAGGCTGCCTGACTATCAAACAGCATTGCAATGTCATGTCTTTTATACCTCCTTTCCAATCTGAACTAAGTACATCTTTCGTGGCATAGACTTCCCCTTGGAAGATACCTCTGAATACCCGGGAATTCGGGCATCGAAATATTTTATTCTGGTACCAAAAACTCTTCTTCTTGTTCCCAGATTCGTTCTTGACCCGTCTGTATACCACAAAACAGTACATATTTTAAGATAGTATGCAGTTGCAGATTACTTCATTCATTTTTGTTAATAATTCTCATTGCAAAGCTTTTCCGAAAATCATAGAGTCTACTGGTCTACTAGTTCTGTCCAGGGTTCTGTTAGAGAAGGAGCTGTCAGCCAATCGGTTCCATAGGTTGTGAAATTCCTTAATGAATATCATGTTAGACTTGTCTTTCATTAACTAAAATCTAGACTCTTAAAGTTTTGATTTTCAACACCAACGGACTTAAATCCAGCAGATCTTCCAGCACGACTGTTGGACATCTTGTTTTAATCTCCCTATCACGCTTGTCTCTGTAGCTTGTCCAATTCCAATTGAGATGTTTATCGATTTTTTCGAAACATTGGCCCAAAGATGTCGACTCCGAACGATAGATTTTTTTGAGAAACTTTCCAAGGCAATTGAATTTACTCTCTGAGTGCAAGAATATGAGAAAATGATGCTAAAAAAATTCACCCAGTCTTGCCAAATATAAAAATTATTGGTTATTAGAACTCTTCATCCATCAATGGCCGGACCTTCAGTTAAACATCAAATCCAAGAAACGGATTTGAGAAGCTTTTCCTTTCTTTTTCGTTTACTCTCAATTCTTTTGTCAAACTAACTAACTAGTGGAGATTGCCGGGTGCTAGATATCTTGAGTAAGACAACACGCTATTGACTAAGGATGCGAAATGGGATTGATTTTTAAAAATACCGGAATTTGTGATTCGGGCTTTAACGATTGGCAACCGTTTCTGTACATATTTGCTAGCTACACGTGTCCAAATAATACAGAAATTTGTCACTAAATTGTCAAAATCTGTCAAAAATAAAAGAAGTTATTAAAGATATCTTTTAGATGTTTTTTTAGCATGGCATTCTTAAGAACGTAAGTGTTGGAATATTTTTCAACATGAGTGTAAATTCTTTCAAAGAAAATAAAAGAAAAACTAATGAATGAATGAATGAATGAGTAAAGAATAGCGGGATTTTTTTCCCTTATTTTTTCATAGACGCACACAAAATTTAATCTTTAATTTTCAGGCTGATGCCGCCGCACCGCATCGATACCGTTGCCACTGGCCTCAAAACATCACTCCCCTAATTTCGGATGTGTAATGGAATAAAAAAATAATAAATGTGATGCGTGTGTGTGCGTACGTACCCAAAATCGTCAATAATAATGTTATGAAAGAAGGCAACAAACAGCAATTACAACAAAGAAATTCTTTCATTTCATAGTTGAACTGAAGAACCATTTTATACAGCGAATAATGGAAACAGCAACGATAATAATAACAACAACAACTACAACAACAATAAGAAAAGTAATGGCAGAATCAAAGAAAATACATTTTATGTAATATAATATAACCCATATGCATAGGAATACACATCTAAACNGTAATGGAATCAAAGAAAATACATTTTATGTAATATAATATAACCCATATGCATAGGAATACACATCTAAACGTACATACATACATGCAAACACATACCATATTGTGTATAAAACAAGCACACACACACACACAAACACTTGTATGCTGTTATCGCTATGAGAACTTTCTATAGCTCTGAGAAAAAAAAAAGTAAAGAGAAAAAAAGAAAAAAAAACAAAAGAAAAGAAAAGACCAAATAAAAAGCAAAGAAAAAACTAACAAAGGTAAAAGAATACCAACAACAACAGTAACATATGTATTACAAGCACACGCTCATACATACTTATATTTGTATTTGTAGGCAATAGTAAAGTGTAATAAAGTCATAAACGTACATCAGTACATATGTATACAGGAAGAATAAACCTGTGCACCCACACATTACCCATTATAACAGTAAAAAGTGCGTGTCTAGCAATTGTGAGAGCATTTGTGTTATAACATATGTAAGTGTGTGTATATTGTTCTCTTTTTTTCACAAAATTATTTGCAATAGAGTGTCTAAAAACACCATTGTAAGGCAAAAAGTATTCGTAAATATGCTGGTAAGGTAAACCGAATTTTTAATAAAAAATAAATGAAATGAAAGAAAAAAGGTTTTCTTCTAAAGGTTGAGAGAATTTCATCAACCTTCGTTCAGATCATAACGAATTTCATTAGAGGAAGACAACTTTTCTTGAAAGCCATCATGATCGATAATTTGCGATCTCTTTAGATACGAGAATAAACAAAATTATCGCTTTTGGGACACCAAAAACAGCGTTTAGAACATTAAGAGTCATTGTGGTCTTTATGTTGCTAGCCAAACAACTACTAGCACTATAAAACGGAAAGGTGAGCGCTATAAAACCCAATGCCCAATGACATTCTTCTACATAAACTGAACGAATTGGAACAATAGAATATCAGATTCCAATCGGATCGAGCAACAGTACGTACTATACGACAAACAACTGAAATTTTGGGAACAGAAAATTGTTCAAGTTTGCTACACAATCCATTTGTCGGTTCCTGGTTTTGATTTTGTTGGATTAATATCATGATTGGCCAATGAATTTGCCAATGGATCATGTTTAGTACTAGACTTTATGTTTACATTTAATCCAAGAAGATTTCCGATACCATCGTCTCCTGCAGATTTATATTTCTTCAGAAGGGGCATATGACGTCACAGTATTTCTGAAATCTCTAAATGGTGGCATAACATTTATGCTTGTGGATTCCCCGGTTGCGAATATTCAAGCCTCAGATTGGCTGGTTGATAGACATTCTTTAGACTGCGCTTGACTATTCATATGCGATGTACCATCTAGTCCAATGAAAGTTTTAACCTTGTAGAATTGTTCATACGTACCCGTTAGGTAAAGTTAGGTTAGGTTAGATTCGAAAGGTAGTTAAGACACTCTACTTGGGGACCAGTAGCAGTCTATTGTGTTTACCTTTCTATGAGTGGGCCAGACTAAAATAATATACGCTAAACAACAACTAAACCTACTAAAGAAAATAGGGAACAGACAAATCCAAAGACAAGTTATCTAGCGCAACGAAGAGAGGAAAGTAAAAGAAATACAGGGAAGGCAACGGAATCATCTCACTATATGGCTTAAACCAGAGGTGAAACTCATGATGTTTAAGCCTCTGTGCACCAAGCCAAAGACACAGGATACGCTCTACAAACTTCTGCTCTTCTGTATTACCAAGAAATATTGCAGAAAAAAGGGTACTCCTATCTTGGATACTGGTTAAGGCAAAATGCCTCTTTAAAAATCCTTTAAAATAGATTTCCCTTCTAAGTTCTAGGATCCATTTCAATCTAGAAAGATCAAACATGTGCCGCACAAGAATAAAAATTCTACAATCTTCTGTGTTCCACCAAGAAAAGACCAACATGGATAGTCATTACCTTATCAATCAGGTCGAGAAAATATCCCAAATGCCTTTGGTTATTGGAAACAGCTCATCCTACGTGTAGATAGCCTAAATTCAGTTCTTTGCGCTTTTTAAATAAGATTTCATATACTTACAGTGCTGAATAAGTAGTCAGATGTTGTCATTTATCCAGGATCTTCTTGTTTCCTTCCTATAGTCTACATGCCGGAATAGACGATGATTCCAGAACTTGCCAACTTTATTTTCTTGCAATATTCTTATACGCGATTAATTATTTTCATAGTGTGTGTGTTTTATGTGGCATGAAATGAAAATCCAAATCACAATAGTAAAATAGCGCCTTAAA
>QOCX01001395.1:16103-35835 GCA_005959815.1 Sarcophaga bullata | reverse complement strand
AAGCTATTCTCCCTATTTCTGTAATTTTTCTGTGTTTTTTTTTTTTCGTTTCGTTTCGTTTTCCTTTTGTGTTGTAAATATAATTTCATTGAAAAAGTTTGTCCTTTTAATAGCTTGACCGTAAGTTTTGTAAGGCTCTAAGGAGTTGTATAATAAAATTACAATACCTCCTCATGCTCTCTTCTCCACTTTGCCCCACCCCATGTTTTTTTGCAATTCTTCTGCTCACTTGGACTCCGAAAAGCGATAATCAAATAAATTTTAACCCAGCAAGCTGATGCCAGTCAGAAAAAATGGCAAAAAGAATTAACAAAAATAGAAACTGAAAACCAAAAAAAAAAATAAAGAAAAAAGAAAAAAAAATACGAGAAATGGAAATAATATAAAACTTTTCTACTTTTATAAGCAAGTATGTTAAAAATTAAGCATAAGAATGAAAGAAGAAAAAAACTACGAATAATGGAGTAAACAGTTCAGTACTTGGTATCATAATATAATTGTCCTTTTTTTCTGTGCTTCTTTGGTACAGAAAAAACAAAAAAAATAAGAGGAGAAAATTAATGCACTAGGGATCGTATAGTTTTAAAGCTTTGCTGCGAAAGCATTTGTAGAAAAGAAAAACTTGCGTAAATTCAAATTTTTTCTGGTACTTTTCGGTTTTTTTTAATTTTAAAACATAAGGCAGAAGTAAAACATAACAAAAAGAAATGTTAAATATTATTTATGAAAAATGAAAAATATTTAAAACAAAACCTTAAAGAAATACTTTTTGAAGTATAATACCAAAAAATAATTTTATTCTTTAACCAAAAAATTTAAATCAAACAAACCAAAAAAAGCACTTGCTACTGAAATTAAGCCCTTTTAACAACTTGTGTTGTATCATTGTCATCATATGAAACAATTTAAAAAGAAATTCCCTCCTCCAAACTGAAGGGGCTAACCCCACTATATCCTTTTATCAAGGTTAAAAAATATAGAAAAATTATAACTACAATTTTATTTCAAATTATAGATAATTTGCGTTCATTCCAGTTCATTTACATTTAAAATTTCACTGTTTTGCCTAAAAAATTTGCGAAAAAAAGATATATGAACAGCCTCCCCTTTAATAAGAAAGGATTAAAGTAAATTTGTATATATTAATTAAGGACAAATACTACATATCGATAATAAAAAACATATTTATTAGCATACTTTAAGTGTAACATATTTTCAACTTTACCTTTATAGGACTTTATTTGAAAAAAAATGTTTAAAAATAAAGTAAAATATTCTGTGAGCAAGTACCTTTCTTTTCTTTTACCCCAACTAGCTTTTTATTTAAATATTTTGAAAGCATATTATAGGAAGTGCTGTGTTTTATATAGCAAATCTTTTAGCTTTAAATGAAGATGTATCCTTTTTGCTAACAAAAATTTTAATGGCAGTCTGCGTGTGCCTGCACGCCCTACATTGATAAATGTTGTAGCAACATTCATAATATATGTATATTCTGTGTCCCTAATACACATTCAATTCAATTTAAGTATTTCAACTAAATAATTTTAAAATAATCTTCCCATAATACACAGATGTACTTGCTTGCTCATTTCCCGCCACTCCCACTCCTCCTCTCTCTCTTTCTTGTCTCCTGTATTTCTCTGAAGGTTCCCCTTTCTCTTCGTTATTTCTGTATTATATTCGCACAGTATGATATACCTCAACGTATATAAATGGATAAACAAGCTCTTTTGTTAAATATCTTTTTCGTGCAATATAAAAACCACAATTTAAAATTTATTACCATGGCGCCCAAGCGGGGCAGTCAAGCAAAAATGTCACTTAATTGCAATTTACTAAATTGTTTCTGTTGCCATCCTTGTTCAAGTGAATGTGTGAGTGCGTACAAAAAACTGTTAAAACATTAATACAATACCCTTATAACAAACCCCCAAATAATAATAAAATCAATTACAATAAAATATAATACAATACATACGCATACACACGTACGCGAACAAATACTTGTGCACAGATATAAACAATTTATAAATGAATCAATAAAAATATATAAAAAAAATATCCTCTCCACTCTCTACATAAATGTACTTAAATAAAGGACTAATTGTATAATGTTTTATACAAATAAATACATAGATATCTGTACATGTTTCACTATCTCTTTCTCTCTCTCTCTCTCTGTGTGTGTGTGTGTGTGTGTTGCTCAGCACATATACATATCCTAAAACATATTTTGCGTTGATTTATCTTAATTTAAATGTTGCATACATTGTTTGAAATACTCATATGCGCTCTCATACACATTAACTTACACCCTCACCATACATACATACGTGACTGCATATATATATGTATGCATGTGTTTGTGTGTATGTATACAAAAATGAAGAGATATTGTTTTATTTATTATGAAATCAACAGACTTTAAATAACAACAAGAACAATATGAGAACAACAAAACATATTAACAAATAAAATTAAAAAAAAAAGAAATTGAAAATCTGCCTGAACACTAAATGGTATTGTTTAATTTATAAACACAAAAACACACACACACGCACACACACACTTACATTAATAAATAAATGAACAATACCAGATCAGAGTTAACACTATACCTCTGCTAGCATTACAAACACCAGAGAGACATGTATTGTTAATTTATTAATAATTAAATTCAAAATTTAAAGCCATCTTTAATACAATATAAGATTTACATTTTATTTTACAACCATTCCAAAAAAATTAAAAGCAATATAATTTATAGTTTTCCTTTACCAACCCTACTATCCAATTTCTGGAGTTAATTGCCCATACATCCTTTTGCTTTAAAGCCAAACAGGTTAAAGATTCTATACATAATTTTTATATATTATAAAAATAATTTATAATTTTTGTATAGGAAATGACTTCTTTAATTATTTAAAAAAAATTTTTTTTGCATAATAATTATAATTTTCGAACTATAAAAAATACAAAAAATTTTGCATTACAATTTGTAGCTTGGTTAGTACTATTTGTAAACCTAATTTTCAATAAAAGTTTTCCTTGCATTTAGAAGTTGTCCATATATCCTTTTTTCCAGCAAAAATTTTAAATTTCATTTTTTACACAAAAAAACCTTGAACATTTTTTGTATTCAAGGTTTTAATATTTTTTAAAAAGGTTGACAAAACACAAAATTCCACCACAATTCGTAAAGCTTAACGAAAACAACTTAAAACAATATTTCTTTGAATCAATATAAAATAAAACAATTTTTCTGTATATCTTAATTAGCTGAAAAATAAAATCTTAACTGAAGTATTGTATTACCTCTTAAATTCTATCAGCACTTATCTGGCAGATACTCGTAAAATTGCCATGAAAATTTTCTCAAAAGAGAAAAAAAAGTAAATATTAAATATAAAGATTTTGAAACATGCCACAAACTCCTGCTTTTATTCCTTAGCATATAACTCAAAATTTTATTTCAATTCAGTTTAAAATGAAAAAAGTTCCATATGTCCTTTTTAAAACACTAAAAAAAATTTTATTTTTAAATAAAATATTCAAGTTTAAAAAATACAAGAGCAATAGCACAAATGTTTAGCAACATTTCACTTTATGTATAATATATATGTGTTTCTATAATGTGTTTCTATAATTTTTTTTTTTTTTTTTTTTTTTTTTTTTTTTTTTTGAAAGTAAAAAATTTTTAATTCCAATTTTGCCAACAAACTCCGCATTTTATTGCTCTTTTACAGTGCTGCAAAATTTTGTTCCAAATCTTTAGAATAAGAAAAGTTTCTAATGTCCTTTTTTCGGAATATAGGAAAATTTGATTTTAAAACCAAATTTGCTAGTTTGAAGAAATATAAAGCTATGGAACGCATTTTCTAAAACCTTTTATTATATTTTTCTTAGTTTATTTCTACCACAATATTCAATTCTAAGAGATTTATAATTATTGTCACCATAATATGCCTTTATCCTTGCTTTGAAAATAACACATTGTTTGGATATTTTCTTAATTCTTACCATTAGCTTTAATTTATAAAGATTAATCATTTTTGTAAGGTTTACCATAGATGAGTGGAGTGGAACCAAATTCTTAATTAAATTATTTAGATTTAAAGAAAACAATAATCAAACTAAAATGCAAATACAAATACAAATAATGCGTTTAATGCTTGAATAAATTTAAAAGTTTATTTCTTTTAATTTACTAATATTTATAATAAAGAGTTGCAATTAAGTGTTGGTGTTTTTATTGCCACAAACAAATTAATTAACAAAATTCTATGATATATGTACATATACATATATACTTACTATATGTATGTTACATAAATGCATATTGCATTTGTGTATATTTAAATGTGTGTGTAAGATTTTTTCCATATGATGAAAAGGAGGAAATACAACAACAAAAAAATATATAGGAAATAAAGCAATAATTGAAATGTATTGTTTTTATATAAAAGCATACATTTAGGCGCTTTATAATACAATCATACACATACACACATAAACAGTGACAACAACTATAAAACAATGGCCAGTTTACAGCCATAAATTGTTCATTATTTATACTCTCGTATACAAACAAACAAACACAACACAACACAACATAACACATGCGAATTTCTAGGTGTTGTATTGCATGATGTTGATGTATAGAGACGAGCCTTGGGAGTATTTAAATTCAATACAACACAATATAAACTTGTTTAAAACATAAATTTTGCTAACAATTCATTTTCCGTTCCGTGTTTTTTTGTTTGTTTCTTTTTTCAAATGTTGTTGTTGCTATTATTATTATGCCAGCCATCTTAGACTTGTTTATGTGCATACACCAATCCATTACATGCATACATATGTATGTATGCATGTGAATAGTCACTCTATATGAATTAAATTCAATTTAGCCTGTTTTAACATGTTGTTATTGTTGTTATTTACTTGAGTTTCTCTACAATTCCTGTATGCACTCTTGTCGTTTTGTGTCTACATATACATATACATGCCTATTATAAATTGTTGTTAACGTTGTAAGAATATTTATGGCAACATACAATACACAATGTATGTATGCACTTGTAGATAGAGGGCTAAAGTTTGTGCGTGTGAGCGTCCGTATTGTTATTTTGCATTATATTTGTATAGACACGTGTGAGTAGGTGCAATTTTGATGGATTACTTTGGCAACAAACTTTCAACAAAACAAAGAAGTAACAAATTATACGAAAAATGAAAAATAAAACGAAGAAGAAAATAAAATTAAAACTTGCATAATAGCAAGTGTATGTACACTTTACTTGCATTTTAACAAAACGTGTTACAACATCTGCGCTTAAATGCTTTAACACAAGCAGTCTTTTTCTCGATCAAAAAAAATTTTTTTCGTGTATATTGTTTAACGCATAGTATTGGGAGAAATTTTTACAGAAAAGTACAAAGCAAAACAGGCTATACAATTAAAATTAAAAATTTTTTTAAATAAAATTAAGGCATCATGTTGCTTAAACAGCAAACTATTACAGAACGTTGGTGATGTATTTGAATATGCTGTCCTAACTATTCGAATATCAAATTTTTTTATTAGAAAAAAATTTTTTTTTAAATATAATTACAACAGCAGTGTTTTATGCTACAACTTGTGCTTAAGTGTAGGCTTAAGACAACGAATACAAATGTATTTATGTCAGGTATTCTAAAAGTTCTTCATATATCCTTTTTTAATAAAAATAAAAAAATTTAAATTTTTATCAAGTTTTTGTTTTTAGCCTAAGATAGATTAGGTGGTAGCTGGCTATTCACATACAAGTTCACTCGGTGGCCCATATGGCCCATTGTGTTTCCCAGTGTTAGGTAAGCCCCCTTATCATGATACTTTTAGTGGTGGGTTGAACCACCCGTGAGTCTCGGATGTAACCAGTCAGTTCCCTAGTGGCACGTTTGCGACCGTGCCAAGATCTTTAAAAGTTATATCTTGAAGTGCAGGATACTCACATAAAAGGTGTTACACCGATTCCATTTCTTCCATATTCTATCAGCTACTGCAATAATCCTAAAGACGTAGACCAAGCTGGTTAGCGAAACTGCCAATGGCGGCAGTGTCTCGTTAGAATTCCTGTTAGAGTGTGAACCCTTTTCCTTCTAATGCAAAAAGTTGCTTGGTTTTCCTACTGTCAACTGCTGGCAACAGCAGTTTAGAATTCGCCAACCAGGTATGTGGAACCACTTATGGTTTGTTGAATTATTTCAATTCTTAAAGCTGGCTTTATATCCTTTGCGTCCCTTATTTAATAAATTACAAAAAATCACCAAAAATAAAACATTATTGTGGCCTTAGCACAATGTTGTGTTAAATGTTTGTTTTTTTTTTGAGTGGCTCAATCAAAAAATGAAAAATCAACCAAAAAACCAAAAAAGGAATTCCATAGTTAAAACCATTTTATGGTCTGACACCTTTATTATATTCCTACCACAAGTTGAATTGTATATTAAAAATGGGGAGAAACGGAAACGTAACTCCCATAAAACATAACAAATGACTGTTGCTGGAAACTAAGCAAAACTAACTTTTCGACTAAAACATAAAACATTATGAAACCCTTTTTTTTTGGAAACTTCCATTCAAACCATACAGTCATTCATTTTGCAGGCCAAAAAAAAATTAACAAAATCTACTGACAGTCAACGAGAGAGAACTTGGCTTTGGCCACATAGACTTGCCAACAACAGCAACATGAAGGTTAGAACAAAAAAAAGAAGGAAAAATTATATGACAAATGGCAGTCAATCATGCTAAGCTGTTATATTGGTTGCATACCTTGAATCGTAATGAAATTAAGCCAATAAAAAGGTAAAGCCAAACACTTTTTCTTTCTCTTTTTTTTTTTTGCAAAAAAAAGGACAATTTTGTAATGAAGTTTTAGCAAGATAAAATAATCCTTCGAGTGCTAAAAACAAAAAAAAACTTGTACAGCTACAGCCAATGATATAATAAATCATACAGAATGTTTCACTACAGAAAAAGAAAATATTAATAGGAGCTGCAAGTGTATTTGTAAGAGTGGAAAACTTCCTATTTTTAATAAAGGATAATTGTTTAACTTTGTTTAACTAATACACAAAGAAAATATAGGCGAATGTTCTTTACTTGTATAATTTTCTTTTTCTAGTTTATGTTTATACTTATTTGTTGTTGTTTTTATAACTTCTTTTTTTTTATCTAATTTGGCACAAAACATAGAAAAGAAATCTTTTAAAATGCACAACACAAATAACATTTAACCAAGTTTAAGCATAAAAATATTCCTTTTTTTCTTCTTCTTTCTTAAGATATTAAATTTCTTGTGCGTCTCTTTTCGTTGTTTTGTTTTCTTGTTTGTTTTTGTTTTCGTTTTGCCATAAAATTGATAAGCTGTAATACAAAAAAAAATGAGAACAGCAATGAAGTTTATAATATAAGGATTACGTTTGTTTTTTGTTTTGTTACAACTTTTCACAAATGGTCATAAAATAATAAACAATAGAGTTAGACATCAGTAGAGAGAGAGACGAAATACAGACAGAAATTTTTATTACTAAAAGCTTTTGTTTGTTATACAACACAATATCAACACAATTCTAACAGCAGCATCAGTAGAAAAACAAAAAGTAATATATTGAAAAGTAAAGAATAAATAAAATTAAAAAAGTTTTATTTTTATTTTCTTGTGCAAGAAACAAAAAAGAATATACGGAAACTCTTACAAAATTGAAAAACACCTTTAAATAATAAAAAAATAAGAAGAAAAACACCACACAAAACTAATAATGATGTTTTTCTTCACACTATATAATGAATTTTTAACAAGGACATACCATACATTACAAATATAAATATTTTCAAAACAATTTAATTTTATTTAAGTCTTAAGCTTATTCTAATACATATATTTTATTGAATAATATTCTTTTGTTGTTTACTGTTGTGAGGAAAATAAACAAAAAAAATTTTTTTTGAAAAGCAAATTTTTTTTTCGTTCTTGTGCCACATTTAAATCCACACTGTTTAAACTAAATTTGTATACATATAATCTTGTATTTAGGTCTTGGCTAAGCATCAATATATTACTTTCTCAAATATTATATTATATTAAAAATTGTTCATAATATCCTTTTTTCATAATACAAAAAAAAATAAAACAAAAAAATTTTTGACTTGCATATCAAAATTCAGCAAAATAAAAAAGAATTATGCTTGCTTTTCGGTATATTGGATTAACATATTTGATTTTAAATGTCTCTTCTTCCAATTCGTATTTGAGTCTTGGTTAGACTTTAACACTTTATTTCTCAAATATTCGGTATTTCAAAAGCTTTTCATGTATTCTTTTCACAATTATATGCTACGTTAAGAAACCAGCATATATAATATGTTTTATTATATCGGAATTTGTTAATTTATTTTAAATTTTGTTTTTTAAATTTTATTTTTTTATTTTATTTTTTTTTTTTTTTAGTCTTATTTCAAAATTTTTTGTTATACAACTTGTATTATATATGTTGGCAATAATTTGCCTATAAAATAGTTAATTGTAGATATACGTTTTTTTTTTTTTTTTTAGCACTCTGCATATATCCTTTTTTCTAATTTTAATAAATTTTAAAATAAACCATTATTTGTTAATGCCTATTAATTAAGCTTATAAATAGCCTTAAAATTCATTTAATTTGTGCATAAAAAAGAAAAAGTTTTAAAGTTTCATAAATTTTCATTACACATTCATAAATTTTTTACCCTCACAATTAAACAGCTTACAACTTGTATATTTATGAGTATTATCTAATGGCTAAATATTATTTTTTTACAATATAAATAAAGGAGTTTCACTAATATCCTTTTTTCATACTTTGATAATTTTTTATTTAATCTATAAATCCTATTGCTTACATTTAAACTTATCAATTTTAATGTTTATACACACACTATTACCATATTCCTATGAACTTTTATTGAGGTATGCAACCAAAAAATTTAAAAGCAAACACAAAAAAAAACTTGGAATGAATAATGCACTATGAATGTTTCAAGGTTAAGTAACAATTATTCATTTAATGGTTCCTTTTTTCTAGTGCTTATATACATACGTCGGCGTAAAGAGGAAGAAAACGAAAAAAAATAAAATAAAACCGCAAATCAAAAACCCGAACAAACTCTCTTGCCATATGAATTAATCAAGCTAAAAACCATAAAAAATCAACAATACCCATAGCATTGGCAAAAAAAAACGAGAGAGAATTCTTTAAATATTTGTCACTTGCAAGCAACAGAAAAAAAAAAAGTAACGAAGAGGAAAAAGTGGCAGCCAAGAATAAAAATGTAAATGTTTTGCCTATTTGTTAGAAGCCAGATAGAAAGAGGAGAAGGGAATAGAAGCAGGTTACTATAGAGTAATATTGGAGATGAATTTTAAAGATCCACAGTAAGCTTTTACAGTTAATACTTCTAACTGTTAATGTTTAGGTAAAAGTAACACATGAATTATTTTACTCCTACTAAAGGCACCATGGGCTTGTGTACATACATTTTCGTCGGTTTGATTCCAGCATTTTTTATAACTTTTAACATCGTTTAAGTGCTGCCCTGTATGTAGATTATACAGTTTGCGATCTATTTTTTTTTTTTTGTTCTATTTTTGTGCCTGGTAATGTTGTAAGTATGAGGTTTTGTATGTTTCTTGTAGTTTTTATGTTGGTTCATTTCTCTTTGGCTTTTCTTTTCTTTTATTATTAGCGTTACACAGCCTGGCTCAACTTAATGGCTGGATATTGTACGCAACTATTTAGTTTTAATTTTACCTTGCCATTTGGAGGAGGCCTTTAGCCTAGTCTCTCTTTTTGCCGTCTGTTTTACGCTTTACTGGAATGTTATCTACACCATACATCTTGTATGCAAAAGTCATCGTTTTTAACGTTTGACTTGATTTGAATGCACATTAATTCGTGGGTATTTTAAAAACTGATTTCAATTTCTCTTTTTTTTTCATTTATTTCTTTTCATTTGTTTTTTAGTTTTTCCTGTTCTTTTAAACATTCATTAATTTATTTTCCCTTTTTTGCCTTGCCATTCCACGTTTTTTTTTCTTTTCATTTTGTGCTTTAAACTTATTGTATGGTTTTGTGGCTAGAGACTGGGTGTGGGCTGTGTTTGTTTGAGTGAAGCTGCTTAAGTTTCAAGTATTTTATAGGTCTGTGACATTTTTAAGGACTTTACCATGTACTCATACACACACACACACTCCCATACACGGCTGCTATCCTTAGTCACCAACATTTATCTGTACTTATGCACATCTACTACTCACACAAATACTTTATAAATGTTTGTTCGAGTGTGTATGTATGCTGATTTCAAAAGTGATTGAGTACTTAACGTGGCAGAGGTAATCAATTTAAAATCCCTATTAAACTGCCAGCACAGAAATACAAAAAAAAAATAGTCATTGAAAATATAAAAGTGGAATATTTTACAATGATTTTTGCATCACATTTAATATGCATAAGAGTAAATCAGTTTAAAAATGAGAATTTAATTAGAATTTAATTTTTCCACCCCCTTTTTTATTTATTCATACACACGAAAGGTATTTGTATATTAATGGCTGAAAAGGAAAAATATAGTAGGTAGAGAGAGATGCTTTAATATAAAATTTAATTTTTTTTTTTTTTTTTTTTAAAAAGAAGTCTTAAATTTTTATTTTCTTTTTTACAAAACAACACCATTTTTTTACTACAATTGTGGTTATTTATGTACTTTCTGAAACTAATTCAAAAACTTCAAATTCGTAATTATTGTCATGGCCAGCCATATATCCTTTTTTTCAAATTTTGAATTTTAATTTTTTTTATATAATTTTTGTAAAACAGAATCAGGAATGTATTATTTTCAACACAATAGAGACATTAAGTTCTCATTTCGAGTTAAAGGACTTGTTACAGGGCTAGCTTTAAAAAATTTTAAATTCTGTATTATTGTGGGTTTTTTAAAGTTTTTGGATTTTGTAGCATTACTATATCTAATTTTTGAACACTAAATATGGAAGATAATATATTTATAACTTTGAAAATAATTCTGCCTTTTTAAATTTAAAGGACATGCAGCAGCACTTTTTTTTCTATATTTCGTTTCTTGTTTTCACATTACTTGTTATAGGAAATGTAATTGGAAGAATAAAAAAATATATTAAACAAAAAATTTTTTTTTGTGTAAAATTTAGTCCTGTTTATCCTTAAAATTTCTTACAATTTACTTCTTTTTTGCATTACATTTTGAGGTTTTCTTTTTACTTTAAAATGCTTACAAAACAAATTCAATTCACTTATGCATTTTGCCTATCACCATATATCCTTTTTTTTTATTACTTTTATAAAATTAAAACAACAGAAAAGAAAAACAAATCAATTGAAAACTTAATTTTACTAATGTTGGCTTTTAAAACATGACTTTAGAAGAAAAAACGAAATTGGTAACTAAATTCTGAAAACAGTTTTGGCTTTTGGCCAAATTACTTAAACACACACAAACAATTTGACTAAAATTCTATTTCTTATGTAATTACCACATAAAAATAAAGAAGCAAAAGAAAAAACCGAGGAGAAAAAATAAGGAAATAAACTTAAGTGTTAAAATTTTGTAAAATTTTACTGATTGCTTGACTTTTTCACACTTCCTTTTCATATATATATATATACACACACCACACACAATAACATACTCTTTAAGAAAACATAACCAACAAAACAAAAAACAAAAAGATGTTCTCTAACCCACAAAACCAAACAACAAAAAATGTTACACAGAAATAGAAAATTTCCTACAAACACAAATACAAACAAACGCCAAAGATGTTTGCTAACATGAAAACAAAATTAAGCAGAAAACATAATATTATTTGTATAAAAAGAATAAACACGCACACACACACACATACATACCAACAAAACCTGTTTTTTTTTCTTCCTTTTCCTACTCTGCCTAAAATAACAAACAATTCCCCTAACATAGTGTACAGGAAAGGTTTTGGGACCAACTCCTTGGCCTTAAACAAGATTTTTTTTCAGAAGAAACCCTCTGCTCTTGTAGTCGTTGTAAGCAACTGTTGTTTTCAATGTTATTTTACATCTTTAACACAATTGTTAGGCAACAAAAACAACAACAATAACAGCTTAACAATTAATGGTAAGGGAAAATTGAAAAAGAGAAGGAAAGTAAGCAGAGAAGGAGAAGAACCTTTTGCTATATTTTGTCAAAACACTTAAAGTTCTTTAATGTTTGTGTTTGTTTTATAAATAAAATAAAATGCTTGTCACCAACAGGAAGAAAGCTGCCAGCTTGTAAATATGCTACAACATGCATAAGTTTGTTTGTGGCAGTGTGTCTATGCAGATATGTACTCTGCAAGTAGAGTGTGGAGTTCCCTATAAAACTGTAAAGATGTTATTTAAAGGCAAAATATACTCCAGCTTAGCATATTTTATTGACATAGTGCTTGAAAAAACTAACGCTTTAAAATTTATAGTTTCTTTATATGTATGTTTTGCAAACATAAAAACTAAAAAGGTTTCAAACAATTTTTTAGCAAAAAGATTTCTTGCAATCTTATTTCAAAATATACGTTGCATTACAACTTGTATTTCGGGCAGGTCTTTAACACAGAAAAACATTTCCCCAAAAATCTGCAATCGTATGGAAGCTGTTCTTATATCCTTTTTCACAATTGGGCCTTTAGAGCTTTCTTTTATAAAATAGCCCTCTGTGACTGTCCTCTAGACAGAACCAGCAGAGACCACTAAAATTAAACAAAGAAATTCAAGTGATCGGCAAAGAAATGCAAGTCATATACCAAAAAATGCAAGTTATCGGCCACAAATATGCAAGTCATCGATCAGAAATATGGAGAATCACTAAACTAGACTAAAATAGACCAAAGAGATTCAAGTTATCGACAAAGAAATATAAATCATCAACCAAAAAAATACAAGTTATCGACCACATAAATGCAAGTCATCGACCAGAAGTATGCAAGTCATTTAACAAAAAATGCAAGTCATCGACCAGAAGTATGCAAGTCACTTAACAAAAATGCAAGTCATCGATCATATAAAATATAAGTCATCGACCATGAAATACAAGTTATCGACTAAGAAATACAACTCATCCATCCAGAAACTGCAAGCAATATTAAATGCAAGTTATCGACCAAAAAAATTCACGTTATCGTCCAAAATAAATGCAAGTCTTCGGCCATAAAAATTCAAGTCATCGAACACAGAAATCCAATACATCGTTAATTGCAATTTCCCTGAATCGAATGTTTCGTTTATTCAAAAGACAGACAGACCTTAATATGTCCTCCAACCTTAAATATTCGTATTCTATACCAGTGACTAAGCATTTCAGTACACTACAACTTGTAAAACCAGCAATCTTTTCAAAATTAAAAACAATTTCTTAAATATTTAAAGGATTTAAAAGCTAGCCATATATCCTATGTACATAAAGCAAATCACAGCTTATTTAAATTTATTTTATTGCTTAAAATAGTTTCTCTTCTTTTTTTTTCTGGCGAGAAGAAGTAAAAATAAAACAAAGAAATCATAAAATTTAATTTAAATAATGCTGCAAACCTTACTTAGTTTTATGCTGCACGTTTTTAGTGCTGCTTCGTCCTTATGGTCCTTTACGTCTATTTTTAATTAAAAATCTTTCTTCGCCAGCCAACGTCTCCAATTTAACCACAATAAGAGTTACTACGGGCAAAGAAAAAAAAGAAAACGAACTTCAAAAAAAGAATGAAGAGAATGTACTTTTATGTTAAGTGTTAATATTTAACTTTTTGTCTGTATTTATATACCAAAGGAATATACAGGATTATACATATAACTTCCGTTTTTTATAGACACTTTTATAATAAATTACGAATATAAAGGCATGATTCATATTACATGAATCATTATGTTTATAATAAAGCTTAAACACAACTTGCCAATGATACCTCCGTTTTGTTTTATTAAACAGCACGGCACAGGACAGCAAGACCGAAATATTGCCAACGTCAATAAGTAAACATATCCTTGCTTGCTGGGCAAATATCTGTCTCCTTTACCGCTTTAGCTACAACCGTACAACGAGACCGACCACACAAAGAAAGCAAAGCAAATATAAAAGACGCTTCATTTACTTATTTTTTTTTCTTTTTTTTGTTTTTTGTTGTTTGTTTTTGGGTGAAATAAATTTTGTAAAATTTTACTATACAAACGGTACAGAAAGGACAACAACACACTGTTGCGTTATTGTGTGTGCAAATGCAACGATGTTTGTATGGCTGTAGTAATAGCGCCTTCCTTTAAAAGTGTCTGTAATTTGACCTAAAGCAAATGTAAATAAACGAATGCGGTCTTTTCTGTGGACCCGAATGTCTAACATAGAACAACAGGAATACATTTCTATATGTATGCGAGAAAAGGATAATGAATGTGGCTGGATGGATGTAGCAGGCAGAGCGGCAAAATAAAGTTAAACATTTTCTGTAACTTAATGAAATACTGACCAAAGAACCTCAATATAAATATATATACACACAACACAAAAAACAAAACACCTCACAGTTGCAAATGTATATTTGCAATATATTTTGAAGGAATACTAAACCTTGAAAAAAAAAGACAAAAAAAATAAAGTCATAAAGTCGGTTTAGAATTTACAAATAAATAAATAAAAAAAAAACAAGAGAAGAAAGAAAACAGTCAAGTAAAACAGTTTTAGATGTTGTTTAAAAAATAAATATGAGTCATTTCGTTTCAATTTCCTTTGTAAAAGAATTTTAAAAATTATAATCCTTTAAAATCAAAATTTTCTCCATTAATTAACGCAAATATTTGCATTTTTCCTTATCAATTTGTATTTATAGCTGCTAATTTTGATGTGAATGTTTTCACAAAATATATCTCTACCATTGCAAAGTTGTTCATATATCCTTTTTTCTTACTTGGAAAATTTTTTTTTGAATTTTTACGAATATTTTATAACAATTTGTATTAAATAACAATCTTTTCTTTAGCATACATTAACATTAGTCAATTTCTACCAAATAAAAAGCTACACATATATCCTTTTTAAATATAAAAAAAATTTTTCAATTTTTGCAAATTTTAATTCATGGCAACTTCTATCGAATTGTAATGTTCGCCTGATAAAATTTGCTGCGTATTTAAAAGGTGTAAGCAACCCCTGTATCCTTTTTTCTTATCAAGAAATGTTTTAATATTTTTAAGAATATTTTAAGAAGTTTTTACTACAACAATTTGTATCAAATAGCAAATTTCTGTTAAAAATATAACTTTTGCATGCCAAAGCAACTGAAAGCTTTGCATATATCCTTTTTTTGCAAATAGAAAAAGAATATTTTATTAATTTTAACAAATTTTAATTCCTAACAACTTGTCTTAAATGGTAAGCCATCCACTGATAAAATTTGGTTAATTTAGAAACTGTTTAAAAACTATCCTTGTATCTTTTTTATTATCCCGAATATTTTTTTTAAATTTTTCCACATTTTTACATTTACAATAATTTGTATTTCAGATTAGGCTTTTTCTTTCATAATTTAACTGGTTTATTTCAAGTCATGCTTTTATTTAATTAAGATTTTTGACTGTAAAATGACTCATATTTTCAAGGCTTTGCCTGTGTTTTTGTCCATAAAAAGGAGGGAGTGGTAGTTTGTTTTCTTTGTTCGGGGTTTCGATGTTGATGATTATTGAGATGGTGATGGTGATCGTGATGATGATGATTTGGTGTTGTAATGAAACCTCTTGTCTCCTGCTCCATTATTTTAAAACTCACAAGCGGATTACAGTTTGTGTTAATTTTTTCAGTTCTTTTTCTTTTTAACTTTATATGCATACGCCCTAGACCCAATAAAAAAAAAGAGAAAAACTGTTGCTCCATGTTTTAATTTATAAGATTGTGTTTAAAGTAAAAAAATGCTCCTTTTTTTCTGCATAAAATGTTGAAATTCTCTGCTAAAAGAAAATACCACAAAAAACTGTGTTGCACAGTTAAAAAAGTAAAAGAAGAGTACAAAAAAACCTTTAGAAAATTCAAAACACATTACTGATGTATACACTTCTGCCTGAGTGCCTTGGCAGCCTGTAGAACCCAGTACTCTTCACCCTGGTTAGCGCTCGGCATCATCACAGTTGTTTAACTGCTGTCGCTGTGTATTAGTTGTTGAGCTAATGTTAAAATTGTTTTGTTTCTCTCTTTGTATGCATGTATGTGTAATGTAGCTGTGTATTAAGCTTAATGCATTCACTTCTTATGCATATATGAACTTTACTAAAGGGTTTTTTCTATTATTTTTACTCAGCCACTGTTGGGTAAATTAAAATTTTAATTTTTTTTGTTTTTGTTTGTTTTATACACTAAAAGAGAGTAAAATTAAAACATCGCTTCCACTAACTGAAGTGGACGTGTTGATGTTTGAAATCTCTCTTGGTTAAATGAAAAAAATAAATTTTTAATTCAAAAAGTAACAACAACAAAAAGAAAAAAAGTGAAAGACAAAATGATTATTAATTAAATAAAGCAGGACAGCAAGTACAAAGGCCAGTCAAGCCTTTTTACATGTACGAGTACCTACATAAATGCAAAACTACAAAGAAAATTTAATTAACTTTCATGTAGAAATACCGAAAGAAGTATTAGAATTAAAACATAAAAGAATTTTTAACATTAGAAAAGCATGTCCAGAAATTGCTTCTTAAATCGAGCGTTATTTAAAGCGTGTTTTAAACAAACTTATCTCTGAAACACTATTATCTTAAGTCTTTTTGTTAAAATAAAGTTTAAAAAATATTTCTTGTAACAAAAAAGATATACGGTCAGCTCTCATATGGTTGCAGATAAGTGGACTAAAGTTTCCAGAATAGGAGATTGACAATAAAGACAAGTTGTAGTCAATAAAATTATAAAAGTTAAGTCCTGAAACGACAATTATTCGAGGTATGTTCATGAAAAAAATAAATATTAATTAGAATAATGGTAACATTTTTTAAGCTTTACAAGACATTATAAACCAATTTATGATTTCCAATATGCTTCCTGCACTTGCATTCAAATTTTCAAGTTATCCTGTAATCCCTAAATTGTCCTTTTAGAGTACTTCTAGGTTTACCTTACATTGTTGAATACGTAGTTTAAGAAACTTTAATTTTTCAGAATAGCTAAAAAAGGATATTCGATCAGCTCTCTAAGTGGTTACAGATTATTAAAAAAAATGTCACAACGAAGGCTAATATTTTTATACAAGTTGTGGTGTAATAAAATTTTAAAAATTTACATTTTGCGATTAAAAATTTAAAAAAATTTCAAAGTTTTTATCGATTTATATATTATTTTTATTTTTAAAAATATTTCTTATGCTTTTAAAACCTTTTAACAACTTGCCATTAAAAATAATTTAAAAAATTTTAAATATACCATATTGGCAAAAAAAAGGATATTCGCGCAACTTACAAACGATTTAAGTTGAATTTACCAAAAAGAGGATAATGAAAGCTAATATTTAAATACAAGTTGCGTGTAAAAAATTTGGAAAATCTATGCATTTAAAAGCAAAAAATTTAATTAAATTACCCAAAAAAAAAAAATCTAAAAACCAATTTATTTGTAAGTATTTCCAACATGTTCCAAAAACGAATACATAAAAAAAAATCACAATTTTTTAAAATTTTTAAACATTTTTTTAATTTCTTATACATTTTCATTGAAATTTCAAGTCTTTAAAGCAATTATTTTAAGAAAAAGAACAAAATATAAGAACATTTAAAGCTGTTTTACTAGCCAAATAGCTCTTATTTATTTTGCCGTTCTGGCAAAACTTAATCTAATTATATCACATTACAGGCTCATATATGTTAAAGACCTCCTTCTTCTCCCCTTCTCTCTTCATAAAAATAAATAAAACATGTTATAAATGTGAACAAATTTATATGGCAGAATGGATATGTGAATTGTACTCATATGCTGAATAAATTTTTATTAATTTATAACCAACAATTGCCAAATTTTCGGGCAAATTAAATTTACAGCCCTCTAAACACTCATAAACTTTCTTTTTGCCTTTGCTTTTGTTGTTGCTGGTTTCTGGTGTTGCTCAAAACTTTTATGTTTTAATACATTTATTATAGAGTGTTCGTTCTTTCCTTCCTTCATTTGTTTCTTTTTTATTATTATTTGTGTTGTTGGGCTTATAAAACTTTATTTTTTGTGGTTTTTGGTTTAAAGAATTCTTGGCTTATTTGGTTGGTCTCGGTAGGTTTTTGCACAAGTTTTTTTTAACAACAAAAAAAAAAAGAAAAAATTGGACTTTAAGAGTAAAACACACAAATCTTAAAAAGCCTTTAATTTTTTCTTCTCTTTGTTTTCTGTGTAGTTTTTCTGTGTAAATTTGCCGTTAACTTAAAGGCTTTACAAATTAAGTTTGTTGTTCTCATCTTAGTTTTTTTCTTTTCTTTTCTTTTTTTTTTTGCCATGTTTTGGTGAACATTTGTTTCATTTTCTCCCTGTTTGATATTTAAATTGCCTTCAAAGCTTTTAAGTTTTTATAGCACGGAAATTGCCTTTTTTCGTTCGTTTGTTCGTTTCGTTTCGTGTTTTCTTCTTCCTCTTCTCCTGCTTTTTTTTTTTGCATTAAGCAAGCATCCTTTTTTGACAAGTTTTTCTATACGTTTTCATATCTTTAGCTCTTATTCTCTTTTAGCTATTTTCGGTAGTTCGCCCTGTTGCATTTGCTGTGCTCGCTCTGTGGTTGTGCCACCCAAGGCAATTGTATTTAGCTTACTAGCTACAGGGTCTTTCAAAATGAGTTTCAACTTTTAATGCTTTAATGTATTGATTCTTTCGATATAATCATTGTCTTTTGTTCGGAATTAGGTGAAAGGAGTAGAATTTATTAATATGAGCTGAGATTATTATAATGAGAATTGAAATTCTTTACGAAATTGGTGGATCTGGTTCTGTAGTGCTTCTGTTCGTTATGAATTTCTCACTGAGCATGTAATAAGAAAGTCAACAAAACCCTGGGCTGGGGAAAAACACATCCAAATTGTATTCGTTCCACACATTGATTTAAAAATGTTCTGCTGTAATGAAAGGGATTTAATATCCCTCCTCCTGCACTTTTACAATTGGTCAAGGACAAAAACAATTTTACATCCTTTATGTACGGTTGCTACTATCATAGAACGAAAAGGATTCTCAAGACTTTGAATTTATTGCAAACGAAATCGTCATAAAGAATTTATCGATAATTTTTTTCTAGCCTTGGGACCATAGAGCTCATTAAAAAACTACAACCAGCTACAGTCTTAAAAAGTATCGCAATTATTAAGCTAAGGCGCTAAAAATTACTCGATAGGGTGTTACAGGCTTAAGCATATTCTCTCAAGGCGCCAGTAAATCCTTGAAAATCAAAATATGAAGCTACTTATGTAGAGTTTGCGTAGATCCATGGTAGGAGACGAAAAAATGTTCCACATCTATACGTACAGTATTGGTATAGAACGGGGCCTTGTGTGTTCTACTGATCAGTTGCTAACAGACGTACATATGTGCTCCAGAAGAAAGATTGTCGCACACTTTATTCCACTACACCGTTATGGTATCGACAACCATTTAGTCAGGACAACA
>QOCX01001395.1:0-16085 GCA_005959815.1 Sarcophaga bullata | reverse complement strand
CTTACACAACACCCATATTGTAGGTGTTTATTTTATCCATGAACGTAGCGACCGGACTTACTGTTTAATGTCGAGTCTGAACTACACATTTGAAAAGCTTTTCATGGCAATTTTATTTTATTCCAAGAGTTTTTGCCAGAGACCTGTTGAAAGGAAGTCACCGAAAGAAGTATTTTTTCATAATTTTTTTCATGATTTGAAACCCAGTCTGCTCGTGTAATAAGCCACAACACCACTACCTACTTATTAACACAGAGATTATTGGTCTCGGGCACAGAAAAACAGCTTCTTAGCTTCGATGACAAAAGAGTTAACTTAAGTAGGATTTCTTTTCAAACAAAAAATTGCCTTCAAAATCAAAAATCAAACTCGAACTTGCATGATTATGTTTTAGTTTACGTGGAACGTTTTATATGTATGGCATGTTGTTGGCCCATATCCGGGAGTGTTTTTCTTTTTTATAGATACAGCCAAGGTTACGCTAAAGCACAAAAATTGTGCACACACATATAACGCACCAGCTATAGCCATAAAAGCTAAACGTTCAATAAGCAAAAAACCATTAAAATTTTATTAAAAAAAAAAAAAAAAGCAAAGAAAAATTGAAACACCAGAGTAGTTTTAAAGCCATTATTTTCAATTTTATTTTCTTTATTTTTTATTTGTTTTTTAATGAAAATCTATAAAAGAGGAAAAGAAAAATTGATTTAATATCATCCATTAGAAAACTGTCTACTTTAAAAGTGCAATAAAATAACGAAAATTTATACTCAACAAAATTTTTTTTTTATAAAGCGTGTTACCCTAGCCATGTAACTACAAAAAAAAAAAAAAATAGAATTCAAGTAAATGAAGGAAAAGCCTTTGCACGTTATACCTCTGGGATTGCTATTAACTAAGCGTACAATCATATTAATAAAGCAACGTAATATTTTAGACACCCAGCTGCCTGTCTGCCTGCCAGAGCGCTTTTCTAATACAACACACAAAAAAAAAAAAACAAAACAAAAAACAAAACTGCCACAGATAAAATGAAAACAATGAAGAGCAGAAGAAACGAAGAAAATGTGAAAATATTTATTGAAGTATGATGTTTCAAAAGGACATGGCGGCTGCTGGCTCCTTATGGCATTATTAAAAACTTAATAGCTGGCCCCATAATAACTAAAGAATTGTACGTTACCCAAAAAAAAAATGTGGGTGGTTAGATTGTAAGAAGCAACAGCAGAAGAGAAGAGTACAAGTAATAGCGGCGTAGCAGTTATATTAAGTAATTGATTACATCTCTGGGGACTTTTAAGAACTTTGAAAAACATACAAAAGCAGTTACCACAATATTTGAAGTAAATATTAAACATTTGTTGTTACTATAACAACAATAACAACAACAACAAAAACAAACATAAAATATAAGGCGAAAAAAACTAAACATGAAAACCTGGCCAAAAAGAAAAGCCCAGGAATATAAAATATGAAATATTATGATACACAAGCCAAGCCACCCTCTCAGCTCTCGCCTTCACTCTTGCCCATTAGCGGACTAAGTAGTAATAACTGCTTTACAAAAGGCAAGAAAGAGAAGGGAAAAAGGTGTAGAAACCGCAAAAACTCAACCAACTACATACAGCTAAGCACAGCGAAACAGTGCCGGGCGCCCCTTATGACTATAAAACAAAAGCAATAACGTTTGTTTTTTTCGTTTTTTTTTGTATTGCCTTTACGTTTGCAAAAATTGTCAAAAAAAAAAAACCATACACAACAACAAAACAATAACAACAACAACATATACTCACTCAACGAACACATAAATTTTATAACGACTAATTGCGACCACAGTGTAAAATTATAAAATTACTTTTGTGGTTCCAGAAAATTTTATTTATTTTTGTAGTAAACATTTACTCCTGCCTTTGCTTCTAGCTTCTCCTGCCCAGCCACCACTAGCTAAACAAAACTGTTTAACGTTTTTATTGTTTATAACTTATACCTCTGAATATACTGTAACCAACTTATAACAACAACAACAACAACAACAATAAAAAAATAATTTATTATTTTACAATACCTTTAGACAAATGAAATTTTTAGAAAATTTTCAATTTCCTTTTTTTGCTTGTTTTTTCACTAATAAACACAAGGATACATGTGCAAGGCTATGCAAGCCTAGCTCATCAATATCCAACCCAATAACAAATAAAAATCAAAAATATATGGAAAAGCCAACCCCCCTATAAAGCTCATATAAGCAATAAATTATTGACATAAAAAATATTTTGCAAAAAAAAAGAGGATATTGGCCATAAACACAAAATATTGGTAACTAACTTAATAAAATTGACGTAGTTTCAAAGACAATAGCAAAACCACGAGTTGTGTTAAAAGAAAAATTTTTATAAAATTTTATAAATGTCTGCCCTAAATTAAAAAAAATAACTTTAGAAAACTATCCTCGTACATTGAAATCTGTTTAAAGAATTTCAAGAAATTTAAAATATTTTAAAAAGGATATATAATAACTTAAGTATATATTTAAGGGGGGGGGGAAAAACCTATGGAAAATTCATTAGTTAGTAAGAGCCATAAAGGTTTTACAAGTTGTGGTCAGAAAAAAATCTGCAATTTAAAAAAAAAACATATATAATATTTTGCCCTGTCTTTCCTTAAGTAGCCTATTAAGCCTACAAAGCTTACTTCCTGGTAACACAGAAGGAGGAATTGAATAAAATGTTTTCGCCTTAAAATAATTTTAAAAACTACTACTACTATACTACTTACGTATGTATTAAAATTTTTTTTTTTTTTTTTGAAAATTTTTTTATAAAACAATTGTAAATTTTAATAAGTGTATACATCAATAACAATATTTTTTTCCGCTATAGTTTTTCTTTTATACGAATTCTTAAATATTTCAGTAATTTTTTTCTTAAAAAACTGAAATTTTTGAAAAAAAGGATATATGGCCAGCTTGAACGCATTAAAGCTAGCTTTGAGAAAATTAAGCGCTATTTATGGTGGAGTATACTAAATTACAAGTTGGTTTATAGAAAAATTATTTGGAAATAGTCTACAAGTTTTTAAGTATTTTTTTCTTCGTAAAAATAAATATTTTTTTTTCATTCTCCTTTAATTTTCATTCATATGTAGAATTTAATATCACAAATTGCTATTTAGTTAGTTTATTTTGATTCTATTTTATTAATCCTGTAATTAACTCTGTTATCATATTTCGGCTTTCAAAATATTATTTAATAAGCTAAGCAAGTTATTTGTTATTACTATTAAACTAACCAAAGTAATCAAAATGAGATTTTTTCATCTTGATAACTTGTAACCGACTAATAATCTCCTGGGATAGAGAGGAGAGTATAGATTCTGTACAGTGGTGTTTACAAATGGCAAGCGGCCAAAGCAATTAAATATAAAAAGAGATTTTTTCTACCTTGCTTTGGGTTTCATAAATGAGATTTTTCTTCTTTGTAGCCTAGTGCACTAAAAAGCGCGTTACACAGTACGTAGAATTATATGTATAAACAAGCAAATATCAATCATATACTGCTGGTCATGTAAAAAAAAGAAACTTCTATTTGCTGTAGGTCTTTAGCGAAAGCAATAAATGTAAGATCAGTACCGACCAAAAAAGCACACAAAAAAATTCAAATAAAAGACATTTTCAGGGTGAAACTGTTTATGAAAGGAAAGTGTAACGAAGGAAATTGTAATTGAGGAGAGAGAAAGAGAGAGAGAGAAGAGAAAGATAAGAGAGAGGGGAGAGACGAGAGAGAGAGAGATCTTTTGCACATGAACAGAGCCTAGGCACCTCATTATCTCATAACCATGAATGTTCGGTTGTAATTTTTATTTTGCTCTCTTGCTTTCGGTTTTGTTTTGAACAAAAATTTCTCTAACTCCTGAGCAATCCCGTTAATGTATAATCAATAATTTTTTTCTTCCTCGTGTTCGTCTGTCGTTTTTTTTTTGAGTGTTGATATGAACAGGACTATATAACCGTTAAATTCGTAGTACATATCTATATGCTAACACTATGGTTACCAGGGTAACTTTACAATCTTGCCGTTACTTGTGTGCCTGAGCATTTTGTTCTCAAAAAGTTTAGTTAGTTGTAGTAGTAGGGTTTTGTGTACACCTAATGAGTATGTGCTCCCTTCATAGAGAGGATGTTATATGAGTTCATGTTAAGGAATTCTAAATGTATGTTGATACAAACAACAAAACAGCTCAGTAATAAAATTTAATAATAATAATATATAATTGAGATGATTATGATTGTATGTAATGGTTGTATATACAAGTACATTGTGCTTTGCATGTGCATGTTGATGTTTAATATGAAAAATATCCTTGAGGGTTTCAAGTTGTGTAAAATGGTTATAACTATGGTATGTAATACAAAGTAATATGAACTTTACACCATACACTACACATAACACACAGTAGGGCTGTAGTTTGTGTTGTAGTTTGATGAGCAACTTCAATTAAAAAACCTTTTATACAAATTGTGCGGCTTATAATACTAAATGTGATATAAATATTTAGACAAATACGTCCATCATTACTCTTACACACTATAGCTAAATACTTATACATACCACACCACATCTACGTCCCATCTACTTGTTAAATATTATTAAGTGTCCGTGACAATATCTAATAAAACTTGAGTTGTTGCTATTTATAATAAAACCTAAGGTATCCATGTTAAAGAGATACACATAATACTAAAAACAGAAAGAAAAAAAACCCAATATTGTGTTATTAATTATACAAAACATTCTATAAAGTTATAACAGTGGCAATAATTATAGGGGTTTTGTATGGCATTATGTATTTA
Source organism: Sarcophaga bullata (assembly GCA_005959815.1). Classification (NCBI taxonomy): domain Eukaryota; kingdom Metazoa; phylum Arthropoda; class Insecta; order Diptera; family Sarcophagidae; genus Sarcophaga; species Sarcophaga bullata. The sequence continues at coordinate 11,236 of QOCX01001395.1, read as the reverse complement.
AGCAATCACCAGTATCCATGACATTATGGCATCATTAAAACTTCAGCGTATACAATATTATGACATAGAATATTAGTGTTCAAAAGTATTGATATTACTTGATGCATTAAATATTAATTGCCCTTAAAAAATATACGAAATACAAAAAAAAAAAAGACAACAAAAATTTTCTATGGTTAATTATTAACATTATAATAACAAGATAATGTTGTTCTAAGCTTAAAATGTGGCAACAACTAAGCTGAAATCAAACAAAAAACGCTTTAAATGGGGATGGCATTCAACAGAATGTTTACAATTAAAAAAATTTTCATCAAAAATTTCCCATTTTTTCCAAAAAAGTTTGAATTTTTTTTTTAATATTGAAAAAAGGATATTAGTCGAGGCTTTTGACTGCTTACAGTATTTCAAAAATTTTTTGCCCTATAGCAATCACGAGTAAAAGCCTACAAGTTTGGCTGAAACATTCTTTAGAAAATAAGATCGTTTTTAGCAAAGAATTTGAAAAAAATTTAACAAATATTTTTAGAAAAAAAATTTTTTTTTTAAGTTTTAACTTTCAGACCTTTTCAAAGATTTAACGAAACCTCATAAATTAATTATCTCTGCAAAAATATACGCAAAAGGACGCACAGTTTATTACTCAAGGACCAATTTTGTTATTGTTTTTTTAATACAGCCGATGATACACCAAGTAGAAATCACATATGTACATAAATCACATTAAAAGAGTTGTAATATGTATTCTTTTCATTCTTGAAGAAAAACCCAAAATATTTCACATACATCCTGCCAAACAGATCCTGTAAATCAAATCTCTTTTAATAATTAAATTTATTGTACAAAATTCTATTCAACTCTTTGTCATCAATATATTCTCATTTAAAAAATTTTTTGTAAACTTCTGAAAAAAGGATATACGGCGAACATCTTAAATATAAGATCGATTAAAACAAAACTTGCCTAGTATTTAGAATACTTGACGACACAAATTGCATGTATAACAGAATTTTAAAACAAAGTCCTTTTCAAACGATATAGGCAAGAGAAAAACAAAAACATTTTTTAAATTTTTAAAAAAGCTTTCAAGTCTTGTAGGTTTATTTTAGAGTAACTATAATGAGAAGTTGTTTATTATATTATTTTCTTTTTAATTGAAGTTCTTTGCTTACAATTCTTATCAAATATTGTACTTTTTCCACATAGATCCTAAAATGTATAGAAATCATTTAGATTTTTATACAAATAGTTTCTTTAAAAAATATTTGAACTTGCAATGCTTAAACTTTAATCCTTTAAAAGTTCTTTACATTAATATTGTAGGTACTGTTTACAGTTTTTTCTCTTTGTTAAAATAAAAACCATTATATGGGTATTTTGGTATTAAAAATAATAAAAAAAAACAAATATTATTTCCAAATATAATCCTTGTTGCCAGAAATAATAAACTTTTATTAAAATTTCATACATCATAATAAAAAATTTACAATTTTTGCAAAAACAAATATGCGTTGGAGTAACCAACACTTTGGTTTTTATTTATTTAGAGAGTTTTGTTGCTTCCAGAATAAAAAAAAAGCAGCACAGAAAATATTCTGGAAAAAAATAATAAAATTGTAAAAATAATCAATCATAAGTGAAATAACAAATACCAATACATACGAGAAAAAAATAGAAAAAAAATTTTTTTTATATTCACATACACATCATACTCTCCAACATGTATTGTAAATAAAACAATTCATCAACTTAAAAGGTGGTGGCAAAAAACAAGAGCACAAATACATATACTAGTAGGAATATGTACATACTGTACATAGCCATATAATACATATTATCCTGTTTGTATGATGTGATTGAATTGAGCTTGGCAGCAGTAAGCATTCAACTAGCATACCATAACTCTCTCCTATACATTTGAATTTGAATATTTACATACAAATCGAATTTTCCTCAATTTTAATTGGATTTTTTGATTGGTTCTCTCTACTGTCAATGTGTATTTATTATATTGTATAGTATATTTTACGTATAATTTTTTATTTTTCCCCTATGCGCACCACTACAGAATTCATATTTACTTCTTCAAATATACAGACGTATACATAAAGTTTGTATGTTTGTTTGTTAGTTCGTTTATTTAAAACCTACAGTTGCTTGTAGCCAAGTACTGGTCCTTTTAGGCATTGTATCTGTCATCAGACTGTTGTAAATCTAGAAATGTAGCTGTGAATTTCAATCAAACTGGGAGACTAAGTACTCGTATGAAACCAAGCAATATTTACTGGAACTGATACAGGATATATGCCTTGCCTATAGTGTCTCCCCAATTTTGTTTTCCTGTTCGGTGCCAGTAAATATAACTTCCAGCCTAGTAAATGCAGCTCAACTTCCTAGTAAGTTGTCTTGTAAACCGTTTCCCTCCCTGCTGAATCACATATTGGGATTAAAACCCTTCTAAACGAGTCCTTTTTGGGTTTTTATAGAACCCAGTCAGCTGAAGACGACTCCCCCTATTTCTAAGACAGTATGATGCATACTCCAATTTATTCCAAGTATTTTCCAGAGAGTTGACATAGTCCGGCGTCATACAATATATTTTTACTCCATTCCAGTTTAGTAGGGTAAACCCATAACATCTCCTCAAACGCACAGCCTCTGAAAAAATTTACCGGATGCCTGCAAAGCAACTGATTGGCATCCCTCTCTGTTTCCTTCTGACGTGCCTTAATGCCTAAAAGTTCGAAAAAATTCATATTGATTGTCAAATACTCTGGAGTATTTGGGTTCAAAACAATTCAAGCAAACCCCATTCTGAAGGAGTGTTACTCCTAAACCTATAGTGCCCGTCGATTGGCAATTACCAGGACATAACTTGATCGGAAGTTACAAACCTTCAGCCATTTACGTTCTAGCTTCTCATCGTTTAGTAATGTTTAAAGTCGAATCCAAACGACAGATTTTTGAAGAAACTTCATGGCAATTTCATTATACGGCCGCAGAGTTTTTGCCCAGAATCCTTGCTGAGGAGGAAATCACCCGAAGAAATATTTTTTTCATATTTCGTTTCATTGGACATGGTTTGAACGGCGGGGTCTCATGTTTAATAAGTCAACATACAACCTACTAGACTAGGGCCGACTAAAAGTTTATTCCTGAATAATCTGTTGCATGACTTAATTGTCCTTCCTTATTGTAGTTTCCTATTAATACTTTGATTGCCTCGAATCCACTTGGTGTGAGAAGAGCCTTTGGCTCTTTTGCTTTTTTCTTTCGTTGAGCATACGTTTGAACACATCTGCATTAACGCACTGAAAACTGTACTGCTTGTCCCGCTCATGACCTGGGAAAACAGACTTAGGGGAGGGGGATCCTTATTATCCCTCCCTAGTCGATGCAGCTTTCACACAGACTGTACCATACTATTTATATTTAAGAAGGTATTCCAATGTATCCATCTATTGATGGATACATTGAGCTAATCTTTCGATGTCATAGATTCCCTCTCACTACACAATGCTGCAAGCCTAGCGCCCTACCTTATAAGCTCTTGTGGCAACTTATTGCTAAGAGCGTTTGCTTACATGACATATGCGGTAGTATTATCGATTTAATTTCAATTCAAAAATGTTGGCCTGATTGTGAGATACTGCTGCTGCTATGTCACTTTGTTTGTACTTTCAAGACTGTTGTTCTTGGTGTCAACCACTTCTTGGTTTTCATTCACAAGATTTTCTTGCAAGGCTTGCAAGGCATATTATTAGGGTGAATTCCAGAACAATGTCCAGCACAATGTTAGTTGCAATGATGACGTTACAAATACTTCTGAAACAATTTTACCTAGAAGGAATTTCTGTGCAGCGCAATTTTTCTTTATTTTCTGGAATGGAATGACACTCCTTTTTATTGGAGATCCTTTCAAGTTTCATCAAAATTTCAAATATTCAACGCTTTGTTTTGAAATCGATGATTATTAGATACTAAGAAGGCCCATCATATCGCTAATGGGAATCTCTTCTGCTAGATTATTGCTTTGAATCGTATGTTTGATGTGATATGTACGTCAATTGTGTTCACTATACTTTGAAGTATAATGCAATTACTATCTCTGACTGGACTATCTAATGACTGTTTTTTAAAGGCATCCAGTTAGAAACTTTCATGCGAATTACGCATCTAATCGGGTTTTTCGCAACGATTGTACATTTATTTTTATGCTTGCAGTACAACAAAAAACAAACAAACAACAAATAAACAATCAAATAATATATGCAATACAACAAAAACATCAACAACAATTAAAAAGTAAAAAACTACCAAGTTTTCATATGCATTCAAATGGAATTCAGATTTTTGTATTGTTTTTTTTCCCCTCTGCCTTCTTCTCGTCAAGGCTTCTTTTTATTGGAAACAAACAAAACAAACAAACTTTAAGATTTTATGGTTATACAAACTTTAATTATTTTTTCTTAATAAATAAGAGATTTTATGGGAATTTCATATTTTATAACGAAATGAAATGAAAAACAAAAAAATATTCTTCTTTTCTACCTTTTAACATGAACGCATACACTTGCCAGTTGCCTTGCCTCCTTGCTTAAGCTTATATATGTTTGCCACACAGAAAGAGAGGGAGAGAGAGAAAGAGAGGGAGTGCTGAAGGAAAAATATCTTTATTTGTTACTAATGCTTAAATGAATTTATAAATTTTTATTATTATTATTTAAAAAGAATGGCATTCTTTTATTGTATTTTATTAAATATTTTTCATCAACAGCAAAAGAGGAAAAAAACAAAAAAAAATTGTTTTTCAGGCAGCTTAAATTCAACAAAAAAAAAAAAATGATGAAATCCCTGGAATTATTTGTAGATGAAAATATTATGCTTTAGGCTTAAATAATTGCAGAGCTTATTTTGAAAGCAAATATTTAAGAACTGTAAACAAGAAAAACAACAACAACACAACAAAAATATATTCTTGATTTAATGAAAATTTTATCAATCGAAAATTCTTGCAAAGCAACATATCAACGTCACAGTTTTTTCTTATTGATTTAAAGACAGGGATTTACACGCAATGAAAAGAACATTTTTCTCATAATTACAATGTTATATATTTAAATCAACTGAAAAATCAATACAAAGCCAACAAAAACGTATGAAAATGATAGTTTCACTGAGACAAGGAAGTGCGCAAATGGTGGCTTCACAAACCACCCCTCCCCCCATCCAATAGAATCCATTTAAGAAGACACTCACGGACTTGGAAGTGAGAACAGGATACTAACACATTAAGGTCAGGCAGTCCCTCCACCTAGTGGCAAAAGAAATAGGAATCAACCAATTTCTCTCTCCCATTCGTTCTGTTAATAACATAAAATTTGGATCTCCAAGAATCCTTCATGAGTAGTTTTAAGTGCCGAACAATACAACAAAAATATTCTGTGATCATTACTGTGACCATTACTGCTTGTTGGTGTTCCCAAGTATGTGTATTCAGAGGCCATAATTCCATTACAATTGCCATGGGATTCCTCAGTAGTGTTTTGCTGTAATTTAGTTTAAAATTTTGTTCGTCACATATCCATGGGGACCCGAGATGTTAGGTCTTTGTAAAAATAGGTTAATAATCCATTTTTGGAAAGCAGTAAAGTTTGTGTGAAACCGTTTGGTTTGCAAATCTCGCATTTGAATTCATTTGATTTTCCTTCGTGGTAGTTTCTGCAAATGCCTCAGGTTTATTGTTATTTTTACCGTCAGTATCCCTAAGCTGTAAACGTATTTCAGGGCAATTTTTTAATCTTTCGCCTTTCTCAGCCGAAAATACACGGCATTGTTGGCTGTTTGGGTGTAATATTTACGATCTATAGTAAAAACCTAGTAAAACCTAGTTTGCCGTCAGTATATTAATGTGTATGGAATCGCATAGTCTAATAGATAGCGTGTTAGCATCGCATGATTTTAGTTTCAAGTTCTAGCAGATTTGGTTAACAACTAATCAAGCTTTAGTTGCATGTACGAATAGATGTTAATATGCATAATTAAGGGCTTTCTCCAGGGGATATGACGTCACTACTATGTCTTTATATTAAGTTGAGTACTGGAACAGATTAAACGAAGTATCTTCATTTGATTTGCAGAAGACTATGCAATCGATGCCTTTTGTTACCCATGGAGAGCAGTATTATTCATCTGCAGTTTTTGCACACTGGCAGATCCCATTTTTTGGGGTATTAGTTATCATTCCCAGCCAGAATCGTGTTGGCAACCCCAAGTCAAACTTCTGAACGAGCTATTATTATACACATGCGTTCTTCGAGGCGTACGCAGTAGCTCTTAGCTCCAGTAGTGTGGGATAGTGTACCTAATAATTGTAATTTTTATTAATTTGTGATGATTTGTTTATAGTCCAAAAAGGAATATATGCGTTATCTCTGATTTGTTAGCATATTAATAGCATTTCCATTTTATAATCTTGTTAACATATGAAAACGAATTGTAGCACAGAAAATAATTTAAGAATTCATGTGTGCCTGCTCTTTGCTTAATGCAAATCACAGTATTTTCCTACTATGCAGTAAGAAAGAACCTCTGCTTATTTTATTTTTTTATTATTTCTCCTTGACTCCAATTTAGTTGCGGGTTGAAAACAATTTGTAACATTTAATGCCAAATGACAATTTAAATTGAATTTAACATTTTATTAATTACCACATTCTATGCAATTACGTAAAAGCATATCTAACAGGCAAAAATACTACGTAACCTTTTGTAGGAGCTTAAAACAAAGTAGGGCCACAAGCTATATTAAAAGCTTCTACTTCTGCACTGTAAATCTCCACTCATGGTATCTCTGCTGGTATAGTTTTAATCCTTAATTAAAATCAAGGATTATTTGCAACAACATCAATCCCTTTTGCCATAATTAAATTTCCATTTGTTTTACGTAAATAACACCAGCACAACTGGCCGGCCAGCTTAAAGAAAAAAAAAACAACAACGCACAATAAAAACAAAAAACAAAGTTATGCAAAAGGGCGGCTATGTAAAGACTAGAAAAAATCCTGCAATTACTCGCTGGCCATCCATCGTAATCAAGTACGAACGCCCATTTATAGTCTCGTCTCCATATTATTGTTTTTGTTGTGTGTTCTCTCTTTAGCTTTAAATAAGAAAATTGATTAGAATTAATTACAGGCCACCCAGCTTGTGAGTTTAGAGAGGAGAGAGAGAGAGAGAGTGAGAAAAAAAAATAATAAAGTTCTTATAACGAGCATAGTTGCACGCAAATCAAATTATTTTTAATAAGCTTTAAGACTCTATTGCTTTACTCTATTCTACTACCCCTTAAGAGCTCAATACATACATACATACATACATACATACATTCATACATACGTAAATATTAAAACGTAAATAAAATTAAAGGTAAATAAATAATTGAATTCATTAAGTAAATGACGAAATAAGAAAAATGCTGTCAATCTATCTACAAGCATATCCTTCGTTCAAATAGCACAACAACACCCTCGTTTCTTCGTTTAAAAGAGACAGCTTACTGGCTTTTTTTCTATTTTCTATTTTCCATTCCTATTTTCTCGTTTTTTTTTATTTTTCTACCTTTAATAAAAAAAATGATAAATGAATGACTGACAACTTATTGTAGATATAGAAACCTACAGACACAAGTATGTATCAAGGTGTAGTAATTAGTAATCCTATTATTTTCTTTGAAATAAAATATTCTCATAAGCGTAAGAATAAACTTGTAAAGTTTAAGTTTTTAATTTTAATTATGACCTTCAAATAATTCAATTTTTTTGATAATTTTGTTTAAGTCGTAAAAAAGGATATATGGGCAACTTTTTAAGTAAGTAGAGCTACAAAAACATAATTTGGCATACGGATAAAGGACTAAGATCTACAAGTTGTGATGTAAAATTTTTTAGTATTTTTGAGAAAGATAGGGAAAATTTCCACAATGAGAAAAAAATTTAGAAATTTTTTTTCTTTTATATTCTGAAAAAAAAAACTGTTCTAAAAACATTTTTGAGTGCTAAAATCAATCTCCTTAAAGCCTTTTATATATAGGAAACTATATCTTTTTAACCAGTTATTGGATACAATAATATTTTCCTTTTTACTTCACCTTATACATAGAATTACAAAAACCAAATAGGGTATTTTTCTAGAAATCTCAAATAAAATATCAAACATCAATCCCCCATAAACAAGCATAGAAAGAAAAATGTTCCTTTAATGGAAAGTAACAAAAATAAATTCAGAAAAAGGCGACTCAAAATGACAAACAATTAAAGTGTATGTAGTATTATATTTTTATTCAAAAAAAAACAGTGAATTGTATTTGAAAAGGATCTTAACCAACTGGCTTGAGTCATAATTAAAGCAATTATTTTAAGGATTTTATAAACTATTTACACACTGTTGTGTAGTCCTGTGTAATACAGAGCTGTGGCAAGAATGAATTGTAACAAAAACATATTGACCTAAATATGTATGTACGCTTTGCTATATGCACACGCTTTTATATACTAAAACACACCATATTATTATTATTGTTGTTTTAAGGTCCTTTGTTGGAAATTGATGATCAAGTGTGTGTTGTTAACGCTAGATAAAATCCTTACGTATACATTTACACATGCATATGTACATACGTACGTATACATGTGCCACACCGCACAAATGTCTAGCTATTGTTAAACGTCTGCTTGCCCACTCCATTCACAGTTTTTTTTTTCATTTTTATACACTCATTAATTTATCTATACGTACGAACAGCCAAGTAAACTGCTAGCTCTTAATCAAATACAGATAGAAAACTGATACAAAAAAAAAAGACAGCAAAAAATACTGTGTCATACACACACGCACCTACATACACAGCCAGATAGAGATAGAGATAGAGAGAAAGAATTGAAGTAAAAATAACAAACGAGCCATCACTTAATACAACAGCCATTGTTTAAGCTGTCAATCCAAAACATGCCAAAAAGTATAAAAGTTTACATTTATTTGTATTAAAAACTAAGGTGAAATAAATTAACGTTTGTTTATATTGTTTACTTACCAATAACAATAACAAAGCGAAAGTAAAAATTGAAAGAAAAACAAACACTGACAGCACTCACACACGATTACATAAAATTTACAATTTTATATTGATGGCACTTTTCTTTCTCTACTACTTAAACGTTCTTTTTTTTGCTTTTTGTTCACTTTCTCTTGTCATTTCTGTTGTTTTCTCCCTTGTTTGTATTTGTTTGTTGAAGTATTTGTGTGTGTGTGTGTATAAATATATAATATTGTAGAAACTTATTCTAAAACACTTGTTCTAATAACAACAAACCCCCCCCCCCTGTCAAAGCATAAAATGTCAATTATTTTATAAGAAAGTATGTGTTTTTCAAGATAATTATATAAAATTGATTTTCAAGCATAACAATTAAAAAAGGATATATGCAGGACTTTTAAATAAGTACAGCTATAGCAAAACAAATTGGTAGACAGAAACAGGACGTAGTAAACAAGTTGTAAGATAGAAATTTTTTCCAGCATGTTGGCATAAAAAGAAGAATGAAGTTTTGTGAAACAAATAAAAATGAAGTTTTAAGAGTTAAATTTAATAAAACCTACAATGAGTTACATAACTTCCACGTGCTGTATATGAAATTAATTTTTGATTTTTCAAAAAAAGGATACATGGAGAAATTTTAAACAGGTACAGCAATTGGCAAAGAAATTTAATGTATAGAAACAAGCTAGAAATACATGTTGTAACATAAAAATTTTCAAAAATTATAAAAACTTATAAAAAATAGAAAAAAACGCACAAATAATTAAAATTAATGCATTAAAAGTCAACAAATTGATATTGAAATAATATACTGTACTGTAGTATATTGAAATAGTTATATACTTAGAATTTTTTTTCTTTAAAGAGAAATAACTTGCAAAAGGATTTCCTTTCTGCACCTAGTTTAAAAAAAATATATTTAAAGAACATAAATATAAATATGTATAGATTAGCATAAAAAAATAGATAGTTTTTAATATTTTTCTCAAATCGGAAACAAGGATATATGGCGAGCTTTTTAATTACATGGTATACGGCAATGTAATTTTGTAGGCAATTAAGAACATTATAACGCAAGTTGTGAAGGTAAAAATTTTTACAGAATTTGTAAGACTTAGAAAGAGTTAAAATATAAATATATTGTATATGGTATGTATGTATACATATATCAAAAAATTTTAAAACAATATAAATTTTATTGGAAGAAATTCATTTTAAAATGTTAACAACAGCTTCTTTTTAATATTAATAAAATATAAAATGATGCATAAAAGGATATATGCAGGTTCTTAAACTGACTAGCTACGAAGAGAAATTTGGTATATCAATTAAGAACCTTAAAAAGAAAGTTGTAGTGCAAAAATATTTGCAAATAATATTAAAAAGCTAGAAATCTGAAAACAAAAAAGAAATGATTTGTGAAAAAATTACCAAAACCTTAAATTTTGATAAAATTATTTAAAAAAATGGAACTGAAGATTCTTTTTAATATTAAGTATAAAATAAATGTTTATTATGGGAAGATCAAACATATTCTTAAAAACTTCTTTACATTGTTAAAATTTCTTTAAGTGATAATTTTAATAGCTTAACACAACCATTTTGCTTTTAGTTGCTTCAAAATTTCTCTTCCACATAATTATGAATCAAACAATTTCTTTTTTATATCCTTTTTGGAATTTTCAAATTATTTTCGGTTATTTGCTGCATAACAAAGAGCTCCTTATAATTAATTTTTATAGTTTTCATTATGTTTTATTAACAAATATTGAAAATTTACACAAACAAGCATATATAAATAAATAATCAATAAATATCTAAGTAAATATATAAAATTTTTGGAATATTTATTGTAAATACTTCATTAGTTCTAATTACATTCATAGTTCATATACATATTATACGGTATTTTCATGGAACTCATTAAAACAAAAAACATCTGCTTAAACTACCTCTGTGTCTTATGATATAAAATTTCAGTTTTTTTAATATCTCTGAAGGCCGGCTTCATGTCCTACTCACATATTGCTGTGTGTAAATGATTTTTGTGTTCAAATTAATAATTATTATGAATTTCAAAATGATTTGAATGTTTTATTAATTCCAATAATTGTAATATGATTTTGGTTAGAATTATAT
>QOCX01001394.1:32500-35847 GCA_005959815.1 Sarcophaga bullata | reverse complement strand
TTTTCCAATATATAGAGGGCATATTTGGTAAAAATAAGCAAATTGTTTTTTTTGTAAATTTTTGTTTTTTTTGTAAAATTGAAAGGTTAACTTCGTCTTATTTTCATTTTTTCTCTGGTTTATCCCTATTTTGCCGATTTTTGATCGATTTTCTTTCCTCCCTTTCCAAATTTTTTAGTTATGTTAAGTTAACAGTGTCTGTTAACATAACATTCACTGTAAAAAAAAGAATATAATTTTCGTAGCTAACTTCACACACATCAACCAGCTTGGGTTTTGAATAACGGTCTTTACCTTTTTCTCACTTTACACTCTGGAAAAAATGGAAAGTTCTTGTACCTCTAGGGATCATTCACCTACTTCTGTGTTTGATCACTAACTACGAAACGTTTTATGTTTGTAGACGAGAAAGCTCCATACGAACCAAGTCTTCGTGCTAATGTTTTTCCTAGGGAAGTTCCTTTACCGACAGATTACCGTTGTGCCGAAGGCTTTCCCAAACTCGATAATCAAAAGATCAACGCAGGCACGGGCGATATGTCTTGAACCTATAGTGTTGCTTTCGGAGAGCAGCAATCGCTGTATAACATATTCATATAAGTTGCCTCCTCTTGTTATATTCTTCATATCAACAAACATATGAGCGTTTATCACTCTTATACATCACATAGGTGCGCCTCCTGTAGTAGTAGGTTGGGGCTTTGTTTTGCTTTAAAGTCTTAATGGCGACTTCTTACCTCCACCGAGACGAGATGTTAGTCCTCCATTGGTGGTGTTAATCATCCAAACTGTTGCTACAGTTGCTTGAGCTTGATCCGCCTATTTGTCAATCCATATTTTTCCACGTCCATTTTACAATGTGTACACCCTTTTACTATTATGTTGTATAGAAATGATGTTTCGAACGCAAACTTAACCGCCAAACTAAAAACAGAAAACTTTTGAAATTTAAATAAAAAAGGAAGAGGCAGACAACAGCCAGCCAGTAGACCCTCATTTTGTTAATGAAAGAAAAAAAGCTACGTTTTATTGTAACCCCCTTTAATAATGAAATACCAACACTTTGTTTAATTTCCCTTTTTTTTTTCCAAAAACAACAACTAAAAGAGTTAAGACCGAACGACCGACCCTTTTTCTTTTTTCTTAAACTCCAGTCACCCAAAAAATTATTACAATAGAGAGTGAAGACTTTTGGACAAAAAGGTGCTGAATTCTTTGAAATTGAAATTAAAATTTAAATTTTTTGCAAATTTTGTCATTCATGGTAATGAATTTATTATAAAAAGAATAAAAACAAGAAAAGAATCCCTTCCTGTCGTTTTCAACTTTCAATACAAAAGGAAAAAGTCTTTCGTTTCAATGCAATACAGTAGCCAAAGCAAAACTGTAACACTTTCCATGATCATTGATCCAGAAACAAAGCCTTGAATTGAGTTCTTTTTGAAACAGCCTTATTGTCTGAATGAATGTCTGACTGTCTGCCTGCCTGTGTGATTTTCTTGTTAACTTTTGAAGAAAGAACTTCTTTTTTTATTGAAATTTCTTTTGTGGTTTTTTTTTTTTGTGAAATTCAAAATCCATTTAAAAGAGTCGAGTATTTCAGCAAATAATCTGACAGCAAATTAAGACACAACAAAACTGTTGATTTACGATGGGAAAAATTGTGATAATCAAGCTCTCTTGATAAGGATCTTTTTTTTTTTTTGAAGGTAAAATGTCAAGAAGAATGTCCTTTAGAAAGGCCATTTGTAGAGATAATACTTTACCCGTTGGGGATTAATCTACAGTGAGTTGTATGTTGCAGTAGGAAGTTATAGTTAGACACTGAAGGATGAGAAGGATATCGAAATCAAGAACATGTAAAGCATAGCTCATGTCTGCAGGACATCAGTAATCCTTTGAATCAAATTCAACGCAACAGTGGCACGTAGGGTCTTCAGGAGGAAGGATACTATCCGCCCACTATAGTAATGGATTACATCTTCCAGAAAACGTAATTGAAATATTTACTGATAAATCCTGTTCACCCGTTAAGATCGGATTTGAAATGGTTTAAGAACAGACTACTCGATTATTGTAGTACTATCAGGTCTTTTATTAAGCGCTTCCTATCTTTAAATTACTCGATAAAACAGATTTTGAGTGAGATATCATAGGCATTTTTGATTCATTTAGCTTAGAGGACAGCTGTAGCTTGAATTGGCGTCCATATCACCTCCATGACCTTATATCCTGTGCAGAATATCCACTGTGTGTTGTATATATCGTTGTTTTGTTGAAATCACATGTCGTTGGTATAAGGGTTATCCAATTCAGACCAAAAGATGTTGGCAATCAGCCGCTTATAGCGCTCATCCTTTACAGTCATAGCCTATCCAACGTCGTTGTCAAATAAATATCGACCGATGACGGACTTCAGTCTAAAATTAACACCAAAAATTAATTTTTTCGCCATTAATTTTAATTAATTGGACGCCTTTGATCTTTGGAACTCATTCATTGTTGAAGACGATTTTTCGATGAAAGTTGGGAGCAGTTGTCAGCTGCTGCAGCCCTCATTCAGCAAACACACGTAGTTGTCTATGAAAAAATTCCAACTAATTTGACAGATTAAACTGTCTACGTATCAAAGTTCCTGTTGGACGTGATAGACCATATGTAAGAAAAATTAAAGAGCTGCTCTTTACTACACCTGCTATTTTATTACATTTTCATTTCTGTAAATTTTGCTAAAAAAAATTGAAATTTTTTGATTAAAAATGTTTCTATTGAAATTATTTGTGAATTCCTAAATTCTCCTATATTTTGTGCCAAAATACCCACTATTTTTTTTCTTCTTCTAATTCACATTAAAATTTTTTGATTTTAAATTTTTCTTTTAAAATTCTTTTTTAATTCCTAAATTCTCCCATATTTTGTGCCAAAATACCCACTATTACACTACATACAATTCACTGTCTTATTAAAAATATGACATTTCCTTTATGATCATCATAATTACTTATTTTTTACAATATTTCCACACAATTTTATGATCTAAAATTAATTTTGATGACACTATAATTAATGTTTTATATGATGGATGGATGGATGGATGGATGGCCCCCATTGTAAATTAATTGCCACACTAAAGACATTTTAATCACGCCATTAACGAGGAAAATAATGTTTTATCTACACGTTCATTTTGATTTATAGTGGTCGTAACAGTAAAACACATTTCCCACGTTTTATTTTTATCTTCTCCTTTATTTATTCGTTTATTTATTTATTTAAATAATTAAATTTAAATTAAATTTGAATGAAGAGGGGGAGGGTACCACCCTATACTAATTTATTTACAAATG
>QOCX01001394.1:25000-27500 GCA_005959815.1 Sarcophaga bullata | reverse complement strand
AACCACAAAAAAAGTCATGCATTTCAAGTGATTAAATTTCCTTGTGAGTAGAAAGGTCTGTCTGCCTATTGGCTGGCATAGTTGCCAGTTTTCATTTGAAAATATCATCAATTTATTACCAATTTGATTGGTAATGGTAATAAATTTTTTTTGTAATGAATTATCAAATGAAAGAGAATAATAAACAATTTAAATTGAATATGATTAGAGGCCGATTGATGTATTAAAAATTAATAATAAATACGTCAGAAAATACGAGGACAGTTAAAGTCTATGTTTCTCTGCTGTTTTTGGAGGTTACAAAACCAGGTTTCACAATAAAGTTTGGATTACTCTTCTAATATTTTCTTTAGTTGTAAAATTCAGGTCTTTTGTGGAGCTTTGGAAGTGATAACATTACAGTAGCATGGCCAAATCCAATGGTCATGCTGACAGTGTCATGATTAGGACGTTGATTTCGTCAAAATTAATCTCAAGTAGCGATGAGTTGTCATTTTTCCAGTTCTTTGACTCAGAATATCGTTTTCCAAGGGGGTCCAATTCTTTTAAAGCGTCCCTAGAGCAAATGACAGACTCAAATATAATAGCCTAAGGCCTGCAGGGTCGTAAAGCCTCTCAAGAGCAAATTTCAGCTCAGATATAACCAGTGTAAGGGCTCCAAGAGGTCGTAAAGCGTCTCTAGAGCCAATTTCAGCCTCAGATATAAAAGTCTAAGGGCTCTAAGGGTCGTAAAGCGTCTTAGAGCAAATTCCAGACTCAGATGTAATAGTATAAGGGCTCCAAGAGTCGTAAAGCGTCTCTAGAGCAAATTCCCAGCTTCAGATATAATAGTCTAAGGCCTGCAAGGGTCGTAAAGCCTCTCAAGAGCAAATTTCAGCCTCAGATATAACAGTGGAAGGGCTGCAAGGGTCATAAAGCTTCTCTAGAGCTAATTTCAGCCTCAGATATAATAATCTAAGGCCTCCAAGAATCGTAAGCCTTTTCAAGAGCAAATTCAAGATCAGATATAATAGTATAGGGCTCCAAGAGTCGTAAAGCGTCTCTAGAGCAAATTACAGCCTCAGATATAATAGTCTAAGGCTCCAAGAATCGTAAAGCCTCTCCAGAGCAAATTACAGTCTCCAGATATAAATAAGTATAAGGGCTCCAAAGGTCATAAAGCTTCTCCCAGAACAATTCCAGCTTCAGATATAATAGTCTAAGGCCTGCATAGGGTCGTAAAGCCTCTCAAGAGCAAATTTCAGCCTCAGATATAACAGTCTAAGTCCTAGAGCAAATTAAGCATTTCATTCGAACAATATTTTTCTCATTTTGTTCTCAAGCTTTTAAAAAAACACCTGTTTATGGAAGCAAAATTATTGTCAGAAGTGGGATCGAACCTAAAGGTGTTCAATGCTTTTAAGCATCTCTAGAGCAAATGACAGACTCAAATATAATAGTCTAAGGCCTCGCAAGAATCGTAAAGCCTCTCAAGAGCAATATACAGTCTCAGATATAATAGTGTAAGGGCTCCAAAGATCATAAAGCTCCTCTAGAACAAATTCCAGCTTCAGATATAATGGTGTAAGGTCTCCAAGGGTCGTAAAGCGTCCTTAGAGCAAATTCCAGCCTCAGATATAAATAGTCTAAGGCCTGCAAGAGTCGTAAAGCCTCTCAAGAGCAAATTTCAGCCTCAGATATAACAGTGTAAGGGCTCCAAGGGTCATAAAGCTTCTCTAGAGCCAATTTCAGCCTCAGATATAATAGTCTAAGGCCTCCAAGAATCGTAAAGCCTTTCAAGGCAAATTCCAGACTCAGATGTAATAGTATAAGGGCTCCAAGAGTCGTAAAGCGTCTCTAGAGCAAATTATAGCCTCAGATATAATAGTCTAAGGCCTCCAAGAATCGTAAAGCCTCTCAAGAGCAAATTACAGTCTCAGATATAATAATATATAGGGCTCCAAAGGTCATAAAGCTTCTCCAGACAAATTCCAGCTTCAGATATAATAGTCTAAGGCCTGCAAGGGTCGTAAAGCCTCTCAAGAGCAAATTTCAGCCTCAGATATAACAGTGTAAGGGCTCCAAGGGTCATAAAGCTTTCTAGAGCTAATTACAGCCTCAGATATAATAGTCTAAGTCTAGAGCAAATTAAGCATTTCATTTGAAAATATTTTTCTCATTTTTGTTCTCAAGCTTTTAAAAAAAACACCCTGTTTATGTAAGAAAAAAATTCTTGTCAGAAGTGGGATTCGAACCCACCGCCCTCAGAGAGGACCAGAACGCTCGTAATACAACTCTGCTAGAACAGAGCAAGTTTTTCACACTTGAGTCTGGCGCCTTAGACCGCTCGGCCATCCTGATTAAGAAACTCGTGCGATTAGAAGGCCTTAATAAATCTAATAAAAGGCCTTTAATATTGCCCTATCTAGGGTAAGAGCTTGGTGGTGGGTCTTTAATAATAATTTTTACGCTATTTTACAATTGTTTAACAGGCTTATTTATGCAAAATTATGGACAATTG
>QOCX01001394.1:0-22500 GCA_005959815.1 Sarcophaga bullata | reverse complement strand
GCTGAACTAAAAAGGAAAAATTTATTATTTATTGCGGCTGTTGTTGTACGTTTAGTAGAAAGCCAACCATGACTAAAGTATTGACCACAGAGCACAGGCAGGCAGGCAGGCAGGCAGGCTATGAGGCAGTAAGGCAGTCTGTCAGACAATCAGTGGAAATATAAAACCAGTTCAAAAGCATTGTGAGGCTAAATTGAACATTTTCTTTGTGGGTCAAGAAGGCAACAAAAGAAATTGGCGGGTGCCAATGACTTGCTGCATAAATAAATAAATAAACACGTAAACTTAACAGTTTAAACATTAAATTCGAAATTATTGTAAAAAAAACTATAATTTTTCGCAAATAAATACGTACATACGAGGGTGTAATGAGAAATGGTTTCTAGAAGAATTGAAAATTATTGGTGCTTTGCTAGATCATGAGGTAAGGAGGGGATGGATTGCAAAAAATTATTCTTCAAGCTCACTTCCAAGCACAAGCATGACCTTGACAATGGCATTGAAGAATGTATTGGGGATGTATGAGAAAGCTCGCCATATAGTGTCTAGGCGGTCAAATTTTTCAAGTGCCTGGTAAATCATTTCGTTTGGCCTTACTTCAATCGCCAAGGCGGTTATGTGTCAGTCAGCAGACAGATTGTCAAGCTTAGTTAAGATCTCTGCCTTTCTATGCAGCAACATACGGATTCCCGTATGAAGATCTGTTTAGTTTCTAAAAACACGACAAATTTTGGATAATTTTTGTGATAATCGCCAGAGTCTAGTAGGAAGTGGTTTTTAAGTATTAGACTGGGGCTCGCGGTTCAAACCTCAGCTTAGGACAATTTGAAAGATCTGCGTTTCCTGTGTCTTCTGACAAAACTCTGAGAGTAAAATGAAAATGCCATGAAAATGCCAAATCTCTGTCGTTCGGAGAGTAGATATAAATCGTAAGACCTAGCACTCATGGATTAAAATTAAAACACCACATCGTGGGTGATGTGAGAAGCTAGGTTGTAGCGCGACTAAAAGGGTTCTAGTGACCTATTAAGTAAGTAAGGAAGTGTATAATCTGAAGTTTACTTCCTTGTATCTATCAAACAAGGGAATCATTAGGTCTGGATTTACTGGGTGGTTGAGCAAAACTTCACACAATTATCGTTATATGATCTACTACTGTCATGTCGGGTTCGGACTTTATTGGTTGATGTCCACCGTAAAACGATACATTTGATTCGATATAGGTTCCTGTGGTTTACTGGTCCGATTTTAGCAACCCATTGTAGAATGAGATTCTTATGATATACCGAAATACAGAGTATTCATTAACTTATTGGTATTCGGTTTGAGAGGATTTGTCAGCGTGACCAGCCTTTTTAATTACGGATTATTTGCTCTAGGCGATGTCGTAATGTTTTCCTGATCTTTAAGCAGGATCTCCTTACAAAATTGTTTTTTGGCTTGAAGTCATATGGATGAAGTGTTCTTTATTTCAAATGTTAGTGCTTAAATAGCTTTCAAACTTCATTGAGGAATACTAACAATTCATCATCTTCGAACTTGTTTTTAGCTAACTTGGGTTATCATTGGGTTTCGTGTTAACTTAAACCAACTCGAACTTATTCATAAGCATGGTAGTAATTTCTTTCGAAGAAGACCACACGTGCTTGAGGCAATAGAGCCTTTACTTTTTGAATTTTCTGCTTTAAAACTGTTAGAGTAACAAATGTAGCTGTCCTTAGGCAACTTTCTTTATTATTTAGTTTGTGTTTGATAGAGATTGATAGCTTATCGCAGACACAAACCCCCCAAAAATATTTTTGACTAAAAACTCATGCTTTTTGTTTTGTTTTCTTTCTTTGCAGGTATGTTGGGTCCTCCCCCTAAGAGAATGAAATGTATAACAGATAAGTATAATCTATGTAATCCAACAAACAATTCATGCTTATGGAAAATATTTCTTTTTTATTTTAAAATTTGTATCAGCTTGGCCGCATGAAGTTCACTTTGTAACTTCGTTTGAAAATGATTCGTTTGCCTGAGATCAGTTATTGCAACTTAAATCTTATAAAACTCAACGCTTCGTTTAAAAAATGGTTTACTTTTCAAGGATTCTCAAAAATCTCTATCAAATTTTCCCAATTTTTCTAATCAAATCCATGTTTTACAACCGCCAATTAGCGAAAGTTTCGTTAAAACCCATGTAAAACCTGTAACTGTCTTGTGTATGTCCGGAATAAATCAAAATATTTCATTAAAACCACAAACAAATCTCCATCATTCGTGTGTAGGTCTTGTTGGCCATACACAGTCTGAGTAGTTAAACGAAAAGCCACAAAAGAAAAACAAAACATGATGAAAAATAAAGAGAAAATCTCTTCAAAGATAGTAAAAAAAAAGAAAAACTACAAATAATTTACGAAATATTGTAATCCAACAGCAACAACAATAATAACACCAAAACTAACAACAACTGGCTTTAAATTTATGGCCATCTCTAGCGCTTTTAATCTCGCTTTAGGCTGTAATTTTAATGAAGTTTTCTAAAACTAGGGAGGGGGCTGGGGGAACAATGTTCGAGCCAAAGTAGGTGTCGATGTTAATTCATTGACATTTCTCTACTGTGGCCAATTTCCTTTATCTGCCTGTCTTCCTGCCCTAAGCAGGTTTTCCGTTAAAATGATTTAATGGTTGTTGGTTGGCCAGTTTAAAAGATATTTTACATATGCATTGTAGTAGTTGTTGTTTCTTGTTTTTTTTTCTTTCTTTCTTTTTGTCAGATCCTATTTAAGTAAGTTTATGACTTAAGCCTGGTTATCTTAACTTTGATGTAACCATATAGAGCCATAAACAGCAGTCTCATTCAGTGTTACAATGTGTTTCCTTTTATGAGCATAAAAAATACTTGTAATGCGATGAGAGCTACACTAAGTTTTCCAGGCAATAGCGATTTAGAAGGGGGTTTGATCATTAACTCACTGAAAGCGTTATTGTTGTTTTGCTTTGCTAGACGAGAGGTCATAAGTTCAAACCTTACTCAGATCTCACATCTCAAATACAAAGGAAAATAAACAAAAATTTCGGTGATTTTCCTTCAGCATTTTTCTGGCAAAAACTGCGAAAGTAAATAAAAGTGCTTCCAAATCTATCGGTCGGATTCGACAACAAATATTAGGTTCTGTCACTCATGTTCACAATATAGGTATTGTGAGAAGCTAGGTTGTACCATCTTCAATCTATGCAGTATACAAATGCGTAGAAAATCTATTCCTTCTCGGTACTGCAACTACGATTGATGAAGGCGATCTGCAGCATCAGTGTGCAGAGTTCACGCATACAAATCCTACTCCTTCTCGTGACTACAACAACGATAGATAAACTCGATTTGCAGTACCACACATTTCCAGTACCGCACAGGGTTACCATTCTTGGATCTACGTGTACAGCCTGCAGTATACAAACGCGTAGAAATCCTACTCCTTCTCGTTACTGCAACTACGATTGATTGCAGTACCAGACATTTGCAGTACCGCACATGCTATCATTTCGATTCTACGTGTGCGGACTGCAGTATAAAAACGATAAGAAATCCTAATCTTTCTCGTTACTGCAACTACGATTGATGAAGTCGGTTTGCAGTACCAGATATTTGCAGTACTGCACAGGAAACCATCCTGAATCTATGTGTGTAGACTACAGTATACAAACGCATAGAAATCCTAATCTTTCTCGTTACTGCAATTACGATTGATGAAGTAGGTTTGCAGTACCAGACATTTGTAGTGCCACACAGGGTATCTTCTTGAATCTAGGTGTGCAGACTAAGTAGTACAAACGCATAGAAATCCTAATCTTTCTCGTTCTGCAGATTACAATTGATGGAAGTCGATTTGCAGTACCAGATATTCGCAGTACTGGACAGGCTATCATGTCGATTCAACGTGTGCGGGGACTGCAGTATACAAACGCATAGAAAATCCTAATCGTTTTCTCGTTTCTGCAACTACGATTGATGAAGTCGATTTGCAGTACCAGATATTTATTTAAGGAAACCTAGCCTTGTAAGCTCTGTTGCAGTTGTGGCATTCACTGACATCGCAAATCCGGTTATAATCTTTAAAAATTTCCCCGACGTCGCTAAATGACTTCTGTTGCAGTTGGATAGGCAGACTATAACCGTTGTTGAGGCCTGCTACTGCGTAGGGTTACTGTTTCCTTTCTAATTGTGTTTCCAGGAAACCTCTGCATTTTCTTTTCGTTTTGTAAAGTTCTGTGATTTCATTGTTTTCCTTATCTATCCATCCATCCATCCATCCATCCATCCATCCATCTACCCATCCATCCATTTAAAGTAACATGTGTGTGGGCATTTGAACAGCTTTTTATCATTAATTACTGTCGGTGTAGCAAACCACTGAAATGGTGTCATATGACTACTCTAACTCCTGCCTTAAATACATGTAACTGTTGTTGTATTTATAGTTGTAGTTGTAGTTGTTGTTGTTGTTGTTAGTGTTTTTATTTAAGTTACATTTATTATCGTTAAATCCAAGCAACTAAACCACCAACCAACTAACAAACTGACTGACAGACTAACCGACTTCCCTTTGAGATTTCATTTGAGGCATTTTCTTACAAGTCTTGGCGTTTCTTTTTCGGTTCTTTCTCTTTCTTCTGCTCTTTTTTTTCCCCATTTTATGTACAATTTTGTTGGCGTTTTACTGTTCTTGACAGCTTAACAGTTAATTTAGCTGTCATATATGCCACATTCTTTTTTTGTTATGTTGTTGTTGTTTTTTTTTGTTGTTGTTGTTGCTCTAGTCTTCCTGTAGGTCATATGATAATACAACATGTGTTATACCCCCCTCTCTCTCCAACTCCATCTCTTGCATTTCCATTCTTTTATTGTGGTTTTTTGGAAAAATATGATGGCTTATGGTAGTGTGGTAGTGGTGGTTGTGTGTTACAATATTTTAGTGGAGTGAATGGATATGCGAGGGCAGGCTATAACTTTTTTGTTTTATTATTTACGGTGTTTCATTTATTTTCTTGGTTTTTTTCTTTTTTTTTTTTGGTTTTTTCTTTTTGCACTTGCGGTTATTGTTTCATTATCTTAATCTTATTGCTGTTGCTTGTTATTGTTGTTGTAGTTGTTGTTTCAGATGTTGTTGTTGTAGTTTTAAGTTGTATGTTGTTAGAATTTAATGACTTTGCTGGTACGTGTGGTAAAAATGGTCAAAGAAAAGCTCATGTGGATTAAGCAGGTATGCTGTGTTTGTTGTCTTATCGTAATTTGTGTCAAAACTTTACCATTTACTTGGCGTTAAAAGAAATTTTCTTTTTCTCTTCTTCTTGTTTGCGTTTTTCATTTGACGATAATCCACTGCCAACGATCTTTTAATTGTAAAAGTTTTGGAAAATATAAGTTTACAACGGTGGTGGTAATATTTGTTAACTGGCAACTGTTGTTACAACTATTAGCGCCTGATAGTAAATGATCGAAATCAATTCTTTAAAACTAGAACCAGTAGAAAACGAGGTCGATGATTTGTATTGTTTTGGTCGATAACTTTCATTTTTAAGATCGATAACTTGCATTCTATTGGTCGATAATTTGCATTTTTTAGATCGATAACTTGCATTTTTAAGTCTTTTAGTTTGATGACTTGCTGTTGACTTTAATTTTTTTTAGGTCGATGACTTGCATTTTTTAGTCGATAATTTTCAGTTTTTTTATCTGATGACTTGCTTTTCTTAGTCGATAACTTGCATTTTTTGGTCGACAGCTTGCATTTTTTAGTCGATGAATAGTATTTTTTAGGTTTGACTTGCATGCTTTTGGTTTAAAACTTTAATTTTTCTAGGTCGATGACATGCATTTTTTAGTCGATAATATTTAGTTTTTTATCTGATAGCTTGCTTTTTTTTATTGATAACTTGCATTTTATGTCGATAAGTGAAATACCAGCTTCGTTGCCTATATTAACTTTGTCGCCTACATCTTCGGTTGCAAGTAATGCCCAACTGTAGCGAAAACTGTTTTGAAATCATGTATGCCAGGGCTATCTAGCTATACAGCCCATGCATTTGGTCGATAACTTGAATTTTTTAGGTCGATTGCTTGCATTTTTTGGTCTATAGCTTGCAGTTTCTGGTCGATAATTTGTATATTAATTTCGATAACTTGAATTTTTATGTCGATAATAAGGATAGCTTCGTCGCCTATATCTCCGGTTTCAAGTAATGCCCGACTGTTTAAAATCACTGATACTATGGTCAGTTTTTGCTTTACTCGGGTTGTGGTACGAAATAATCCGATTAACAGTGACGAATGACGTTTGATTTATAGATCTTACACAGTTTAGTAAAAGAAAAGTCATGAACAAAATTTCGACCTGTGAATCGTTGAAGACAATCTTTAAGATATCCTACCATATCTTAAGTGGACTGTGAGTCTTGAGTTAAATTTAAACGGGTTTAGTTGTATTGCGAAGTGAAGACCAAACTTGAATGCCAGACCTTAAGCATTTCGTACGTGCTTTGTAGTATTGACAGAGTAAGTCAATTCGCGATCATGCGTTTATGAAAACTGATAGGAATTAATGCATAAATCCAATTTAATTTGTTTTAAATTTCTTGAAAACTTAAATATTTTTTTAAAGATTTGCTTCGTATGAATTTTTTTTCTCTTGGCTTTTATTAGAAATTCTCCATTATCCTCTAGCAAGCAAATAAACAAGCAAATGAACTCTCAAATGGACAGACAGACAGACACAGTTTTATTTATCTTCCATGATGTATCATCATCGTCATCATCCACATCATACTTGTGTCATCATTCATTATATGTTTGTATGCATCACTGAGGGTTGTTATAAAAATCATGTGTGATTAATTTCTAGTGCCCCTCCTCCAAAAAAAAATTTTTTTTCTTCTTTTATTCATTATCATGGTGATGATAATGCCTATGATGACATCGTTGTGTTTACACATGATAATTAAGTTGACAAATGTTCATAATTTTGCCTGAAACAGAGAGAGAGCATAAAGTTGTCAAAAAAAAAAGTTTGTTTTTTTCTTCTTCTTTGTTTTGTTTTTATTTTTGTTATTGTTTTCCTAAGAAGACAATATTTTCAAAGAATTTTATTACAATTCTTGCGATATTTTGGCCATAACATTTGGGGGAAACTGTAACTTGTTTAATAAAAAAATATTTTTTTTTTGTTTTCGAATATTTTCCAATTAATTTTAAGAGGTGCCAAGGAGATGTTAATAGAGAGAGAGAAAAACAATGAACTATTGGAGCTTTTATTAAGGGAATAAAAATAATTTTTATTTCAATTTTATTTACCAAAAAATAATTATTATTCTCACGGAAATTAAAAATTTTCTTTAAAATTTTTATAAACAAAAAATTCTTTTCTGCTTACACCCCCTCTTTTTTTTAATCTTTAAGAGTTTTAAAGGCATTATGTCAGGATGGCCGAGCGGTCTAAGGCGCCAGACTCAAGTGTCAAAACTTGCTCTGTCCCAACAGAGTTGTGTATACGAGCGTTCTGGTCCTCTCTGAGGGCGTGGGTTCGAATCCCACTTCTGACAAGAATTTTTTTCATCGATTTTTTTTTTCTTTTTTTCGAGTACGAAGGTTGCTACTTGTGGAAAATATACAAACTCTGTCCCAAGGAGAAGTAAGAGCTTTTGCCTGCGCTAGTTTGATCCTTATTATTGTAGTGAATGACCTATTTTCTTAGACCGCTTGGTAAAGATAACCTTTTGGCAGAAATATTCGCTGAGAATACTAAAAACTAGTGACCACTGCCAGAACTTGAATGAGTATCAGTTTCTACGGACCTTAAGCTAAATAAGTGTTCTAGACCGTATGGTATTCCAGTACTAAGTCGGAAGTAGTACTCTGAGACACAAGTTCTTAGATTAGATAACTCTTTTAAGGCCTTACCATGTGCACGTAGTTTTTCCATCTTGTTAAGAGGTTGCCCCCAAAAAGTGAGGTTAATAACCCTGAAAACTATCATATGTTCAACGTTTTCCAAGGCTATGCAAGTCTGTATCAGTTTGTGCCATATCTGGGGTCTTATTAACTGATCAGAGACAGCAAATATATAACGTTGTACACGGCTGCCATGCAGAAAATATTCATTCGTGGTCGATTTCCACGGTTATGGCAAGTCTGTGTCACTTTGTGCAATATCTGGAGTCTTATAAACTGATCTGAGACAGCAAATATATAACGTAGTACAAGGCTGCCATACAGAGCATATTCGTTCGTGGCCATTTGGTCGATGTGAGAAGAGAGTTTCGAAGTTGTTCCCTCTACTGTGGTGTACCTTTCTAAGCGTTACTTATTAGTTTCATGTCATATTAACGTAGATTTGTCGTGTTATGCCTTGGCATGTGATGGTTACAGTCTCTAAACACTGAGTTTGAAAGTAAGCTAAGGATGATTGAATACTTCCGTAATGCATGGAAGTTCCACTTTGTGCTCTCTAAACTCGAACATCTTGTTCTGTAAACATTTCATATGATATTTCTTTTCGATTGTACTGATGACAGAGACTTGCGCTTACCTATGGTGTCGCAACAGCCTGCTATGCATGCTTAAGTGTGCTTCGACCTAACCTAACCTAACTGAAGACATTTGAGTAATTTAATGAACTCCTTTCCTACCAATAAAATATATCCTGCAGGAAAGGGTGGATTCAACAGAATCAGAAATATATTTTTTAAATTTTTTTCCTCACAAAAAATACTGCTGAACTGCTCTTGTTTGTGTTCCATTGTGGAGCAGAAAGTTTGTCATCAATTGAAAAATTTCCAAATACACGGATTGGGTTTTTTTTACAGACTCCTCTGGAAAGGGAAACAAAAGAAAACTTTTATTAGTCAGTCCCTTGAAATAATTGAATTTCATTTCGTTCTATTGATTTTCATTTACCAACGAGAACAACTTGTTAAACATAGAACAACTTTCGATGTTCCACCGTCATTTGCTAAATATTTGAGGAAGTTTTAATTAAAATTTCTCACACACAATATCCATAAGAGACTTCCCTTAAAACACGAGTACAAAATTCCAACAGGAAACGTAGATTTACAATGAAAATCAAGATGACGCAAATTAACTTGATCTTTAAGGGTTTACACACACAATTTACAAGACAATTAAAGGTAGTCGAGCACACCAATACTATCACGAAAGAGAGTAGAAAGCAGCAGACTTGAAAGAGAGAGTGGCAAGGGTAGTGGCAGCAAGGTAATGAAAAGCCATAGAAGTTGAAAAATATTTACAAATTACAAGCACTTTACGGAAAACTCTTGAATCAATATCGAGAGTTATAAAGTAGAAAACAATAGAGAGAGAGAGAGAGAGAGAGAGAGAGAGGAGAGTCTAGCACACAGTTATTCCCATCTCTACTCACTTGCTGTAATTAAACAAATTAGAATTTGTTTTACACTTTCAGTTCAGTGCCCATCTCTGCTTACTCTCTCTCTCTCTCTCTCTCTGCTTAAATAAATTTACAGTTCAAATACTGTGAAGTTATTTTCACCTCGAAGTTTACTTTACTCTCAGTTGTTTTCACCTCTACGTCTCTCACTCTCACTACTTAAACAAATTTGTACTTCAATTGCAATTTGAAGGTTACTTTTTAAAGGACATTTTTTCTATATAGGAAGAGAGAAAGAGGAGAGAGACAAAACCAATATTATTATTACATTTTCTCTTTGTTTTTCTTCTATTTTCTACTCTTCTCTTTATTTTTTTTACTTGTGTTTTATTGCAATAACATTAAAACCACTTCAAGTGCTACCAATTTCAATATCAACAACACCTACCCACACTATTTTATAACTAGAGAAAGAGAGAGAGAGAGAGTGAGAGAGAGTAAGTAAGAGCAAGAAAAATTTTTTTTTAAAACTTTGCCTAGAAACTTTATTTTTCTTTAAAATATGCATGGCGACTGTGTGTGTGAATGAATGAATGAATGAATGGGCAAGTGTGCGTGTATTCATTTGTTAACATAACTAAACATGTTTTAGCATGTCGTAACATGTTTTTAATATTGTTTTTCCGTTTTTTTTTCTCTCCATTTCCAAAACAATACTTAAGAAGATTTGGTGCTTTTCTACGTTGCCTTCATTTTAAATACATTTTTAAGGCATGCATATGTATTTCGAGAGCACGGAAGTAGAAAAGTAAAACCCACACAAGCAAACTATTTTGAAATTCTTTTCTTCCTCCACAAGACATGATGATGATGATGAAAAGTTTAATGACATGCCAGCTGTAAGGTATTGTGTTTAGAATGGCAAAACATTAAATTAAAGTTCCATTAAAGCAGCAGTTTAAGAAGTTTCCAAAGTTAAGTAAAGAAATTATAGTGATTTGTACGTAAATTTCTAACAAAAAAGTACCAATTTATTTATTAAAACGTACTTTCTTTTTTCTTTAATAAAGTACCAATATTTTTAGGGCCTTTAGACTGGAAAAGAATTTATTCAAAGGACAAATATAAAAAAATACATTGTTTCATTAAAAAAGTACTTTTTTATGTACGTAAATTTAAAAAAAAAGTACTTTTTTGTTTCTAAAAAAGAATCACTATTTAGAGGACCTATAGACTGTAAAAATTTATTCAAAGGAGGAAAAATAAAAAGCATTTAAAAGAAAAAGAAATTATTTCATTAAAAAAGTACTTTTTACATATTTGTAAGTAAATTTCAAAAAAAAAGTACCATTTATTAAGAAGTACTTTTTTAGAAATACTTATAGAGCCTATAGACCAGAAAAATATATTTAAAGGAAGAAAAAATATAAAAAAAATATTAAAAAAGTCCTTTTTTTACTGAAAAATGTACTTTTTGTATGAATTTGAATTTTGTAGAATTTATTCAAAGAAACAAAAAATCAAAAAGCATTTGTGAAGAAAAAGATATTGTTCCATTAAAAAAGTACTTTTTTACGTACTTGTACTTAAATTAAGAAAAGGTATCATTTGTTAAAAAGTATTTTCTCTTTTTTTAATAAAGTACCATTATTTTTAAGGCCTTTAAACTGTAAAAAATTTATTCAAAGGCAAAAAAATAAAAGCAAATTGTTTCCTTAAAAAAAGTACTTTTTTACGTACTTGTACGTAAATTTCAAAAAGGTACTATTTGTTAAAAGTTCTTTTTTACAAGTATTTTTAGACCGTAGAAATGTATTTAAAGGAGACAAAATTTTAACATTTAAAAATTTTAAAAAGTACTTTTTTAATGAAAAAAGACCTTTTTTTTAATAAAAAAAAAAGTACTTTTTGTATGAAATTGAATTTTTCGTATAGAAAAATAAACCGTAAAAAATTTATTCAAAGATAGAAAAAATACATAAGCATTTAAAAGAAAAAGAAATTGTTTCATTAAGAAATACTTTTTTATGTATTTGTACGTAAATTTCAAAAAAGGTACCATTTGTTAACAAGTACTTTTTTACAAGTATTTTTAGAGTCTAGACTGTAAAAATGCTTTCAAACGAAGAACAAATTTAAAAAAAATTTTAAGAAAGTTGCATTTGTAATGAAAAAAGTAATGAAAAAGTACTTTTTAATGGAAAAAGTACTTAATATTAATTAAGTACTTAATGGAAAAAAGTACTTTTTCCATTAAAAAGTACTTTTTGTATGAATTTCTATTTTTCATAAAAAAAAATTCCCTTGTGTTGTGAATATTCCTCGTATTTTAATTTATCATTTGTCCTTGAATATTTTACCTTCAGATGTTTAAACAAAAAACAAAAACAAAAAAAAACATATTTTCTTAACAAAACAAACCAAAAGAGAATATTTTTTTACATTTGAAGGCAAATCCATAAATTAAACTGTAAATCACCACCCACATTTCACTTTTCTTTCCATCTGCCTTCATTACATATTATCCAGGCATCACAGCCATCATCCATCCATTGTACCCCCCATTTATTTTGCTTGGTGGTGGATATTTATTTCCTGTGCTGTAAGGTATGTAAGTTCGGTATGTAAGTGCTTCAGATGCTTGTCTGTTCATTGAAAATTTATTAACGAAACCCTTTTGTAGTGACAATTATTGCAACGACATGTTCAGAATATTTTATAAAACAACAAGTGTGTGTGTGTGTAGATGTGTGTGTTTGTAACGTATTGTAACAAAATTTGTTATTTTTATTCCTTCTAAGCAAGATACGGTGTTTCTTGTATCTTGGAATTTTTTTTTCATTTGCAAATTTTGTTGTTTTTGTTGTTAATTTGTTAAACAATTTGTTTTTAATTTATATGCGATACTCATCAGCTACATCCACTTCCACATCATCATTCTTGTCATCGGCATCGGCTACATTGTTGTCGTAGTTAGTGTCATGTTTTATGCCGCCGTAATAAAAACCCGTTGCAAGTTGCCATCCCTGGCTTTATTTGCTATCATTTTCTAAGCATTTTTTTTATTATTTTGCGTGGGTTTTAATGGGTTTTAGAAGATTAGTAAAGGGGGGTACTTATTACCCAGTATTACAACAATTTTTTTTTCTTTATTTTTTCCGTTTTTTTTATAGTTTATTAGAGCTGAACTAATGTCTGATGTTGATGATGATGACATTATCTTTGTTTTTCTTTTTTTTTTCTAATTTTCTAATTTTGTTCTCATTTTTCTTTATTTTTTTATTTTTTTATTACAAAATAGTTTTGGTTTTAATATGTGTAGCCCAATAACATTGTCGTCATCTTTTAATTTCACCCGTCTTCTCTCCTCTCTCTCTCTGCACTGTATCGTTGTAGTAATGTAGGGTACCATTGCGTGTAAGTATTTTAATCTGATCACGCTTAAGTGCATTTAAAACTGGCAAAATTATTTTCTGTAGCGCTTAAAACAGAATTTTAATTGCATTCCATATGACAACGGAAAATATACGAGTGCCTGAGTAATTTCTAGTTGATTTTGTTTTAATTTAAAAATCCGAATGTATTATTTTTAGATACAGTTTCTCAAACGTTGGGAACTAACAAAACGGCAAAGGCTACCCCGCACCTTAGCGTTAAGTGCATGATCATTC
This sequence comes from Sarcophaga bullata, assembly GCA_005959815.1. Taxonomy (NCBI): domain Eukaryota; kingdom Metazoa; phylum Arthropoda; class Insecta; order Diptera; family Sarcophagidae; genus Sarcophaga; species Sarcophaga bullata. Next base: position 9,446 of record QOCX01001394.1, on the reverse strand, counting down.
ATGTGCAAAAGTTTCAAATTTTCAATTTTCAACCACCTTTTCGTTGACCTTTTATGGACCAAAGAACAGTTCATCTAAATTTCCTAATTTTTTTGGGGCGTAGCATTAGCCAACATGGACGTTGAAAGGTTCTTAATTTTCTATGACATATCGGTGAGGTTTTATCAGCCAAAGAACGTTTCACCTCAATTTTGCTTCTGGTTTTATGGTCTAGTATTAGCAAACAAGGACGGAGAAAATGTTCTCAGTAACCGATTGCAGCATTTGAGAATCAGGCTGAACAGCTGGTACCAGTTAAATGATTGACTTGACTATATAAGTGCTGCATTTACAGTTAGCTACTCGTCAGAGGGTGGAGCAGCCATAACAATCTTTGGATCTGGGATAGATTTTAAGACTCCTATTCGTTTCTTTAAGAAACATAGACAGTCGTAAGATATCCGTGTTTGTTTTAGATGTTTGGTATACTGTAGCAGGTTTTAGAATGTTAGGATTGCCATCTGTCATTTCTAAAAACAACTTTGCTTTGTTAAAATGTCGTTATAGATGTAGTGGAGAGTAATATCGCTCATGTCATGCCCAAACTTTACAGCACTGGCTAATCTTTATATGATTTTCGCTGGCAGGCGAAGGCATTAGGTGCCTTCTTAAGTCAATTTTTTAAGCCCACTACGCTACCACATGCCGTGTTAATAAGAGAATTATGCTGATGTAAACCAATAGCAAAAATGGCTAGCCTAAACCAAGCCGCCTGAATTCTGTAATCCAATTACAAGGAATTATATCAGGTGTATCCGGACTAGGGTTCCCAGTCGCACTGTCACTTTAAGTGACAGATGACCTCTTCTTCTCTCTCCGAGTTGAAATTTATGCAAAATAAAAGCAGGAGTATGCCTAGGCCCATAAGTACTGAGATTGAATAGTAAATGTTCGTCTCTTCTATTCAGGACTTTATCTCAAATTTGCAGGCTATTCAAGACGAAGAAGAGCGTATTAAGTAGTCTGGCATTTGTCCTGGTGAAATCATCTGAAGCACAGTTTCTGGGGATGTCCATGTACTTAGTAGTCAACGCGTTCACGGATAAGATTGAACTAAGATATGACGTCCGAAAGCAACTTTATGGCAGTCTGTCTGCCCTAGCTTACTTCATATATTGCTCTTCTACTGAGGATACTCAAGATACTGCAGTGAAATGGTGGCCCGGTATAAGTTTTTGACATTTAAGTCTTCGGCATGTACACCACAACCCGTTTTTCTATTCAACTTCGAGTCTTGCGTGTATATTTCCAGGGCAATTGGAAACGGATTTGTCTTTGCATTCTACAGCACAAATCATGGGTGATGTGAGAAACTAGACCGTAATTCTGACTGTAGGCTTCTAAGGGCCAAAAATGTGGCAATGTGGCCTGACTATGCAAAAAATTGTAATTCTGAATTGGTCTTCAACATGATTTATAGTCTAACCCCCTTAGAGGTGCACCCGTTGCTCAAAATAGCTGTTTAACGCATTTAAACAAAATTTAAGAACCTAACGTCGGACTATTTGTGTTGATGCCATATCATGAAATTAAAAATCAACATTGTCTGGGCTTTTAAAAAATACAAAGAAACGAAAAGAAAAAAATCTGGTAATTTACACGGTAAGAAAAATGACTATAAAATATTACAAAAAAAAAATAATAAAAAAAAGACAACAACAAGTGAATGAATTATGGCAAATGAAGAGAAAAACCTGGCACAATAACTTGTAAAATGTTTCAACAAAAAATGCAAAGGGAAGGGGATACAAGGGGGCAGAATAATACAAGAGGAGAATTCACAGATGGTTCTATAGTACGTCGGTTGGTTGTGTAATAAAATAAAAACAATTTTTATTTGAGAACAAATGATAACCAAAGCCAGTCAAGACACAAAAGAGAAACCGAAACCGAAACTGAAAATGCAAAAAGTTTTTCCCAAAAACAATTTTTTTCGGGATTTTTTTTTTGTAGTTGTTGTTGGTGAATAACAGTCATAAAAATATAAAAAAAGTAAGTTTTGCAAATAAAATAATGTCTATATTTTATGCTGCTGCTGCTCATGGTTGTTGCTGTTTTTATATGATTTTTGGCAACACCAGCCAGCCAGCCAACCGGCCATCCAGCCACCAAAGCAGCCACCCTGAAGTAACATGCAGACTTTTAAGCAAGGGGAGTCTATACTCTTCTACCATGACTTTGTTAGCCTTAAAACCATTTCTTTATGCACATACATGAACGTTAGGCCAGTTTTTTTTTATGGTATTCTACATGTAAATACAAGCAATGTCATGGTAGTTCCCCCGTTCCTAACATTAAAAATAAAATAAAAAAAATTTGTTTAAATTTTTTATGGCCTTTATATGAGATTTTTATATCCTGGATTTTACAATTTTTAGTTCTGCTCTATTGTTTTATATTTTATTTCGTACGTGTTTCCTTGTAGCCTTGTGTGTTATTCCCCAGGTTGAGTCAGCCAGTTAGTGGCTGATTACCTTTAGTCAAGTATTTAACTCTTATGATGTTGTACTCCCTTCTACTTTGTTAAAGGGGGAACTGGAATTGGTTAAGGATTTATTTTTAACGCAATTTTACTGTCAAATAAATGACAGTAAATGTGCCAACATTTACAGAATTAACGTGCATTTTACCCTTGATTTTTTGGATTTTTGTGAGTGGCACAACACACCGTGGAATCACTGCAAGCGGTGCTAATCACAGAATTTTAATTGCCTGTTTGGTCAGCAAAGACGAGCGGTTAGGAGAAGATATTGGAGGACAAAAAAGGTAGTTTTAGGTTTCCAAATTTCCAAAATATCGGGGTTCGGACTTTAAATACGAATATAGGATACACAACAGATGCCTTATCTTCTGCAAGTGGTTTGTGTCTTGAATAAATTGTATATAATTTTTAAGGGTGAACATTTGTTTTTTATTATCATTTCATAAGAAATTATTTAGAAATTAAGAGACTTAAATTCTCTTCTAAACAATCCAAATAGAAAGCCTTCTGACTGATAACATTAGGTTTGTGTCTTGAATAAATTATATGTAATTTTGAAGGGTAAACATTTGTCTTTCTCTTCTCATTTAACATGGAATTATTTGGAAATTAAGAGACTTCAATTCTCCTCTAAGCCTCCTGACCCCCTAATAATGGGGTAACACCAGCAACGAACTCATAGCAATAGCAGGCAAGGTTACCTCTCAAGTAAGAATAGGCCAGAGTAAGCAAAGTTCATTAGTACTACTCCCACAACAACAACTCACTAAAAGCGCATTGTGTCTAGACAACTTCAGTTGGCAACTCTTTCATTATAGAAAAAGTTACAAGCGAGTAATAATGCGGGATAAGAACCGTACATATGATAAGCGGTAATGAGAGCAACACCTAAGACAATAACTTAATAATATGGTTACAAAGGGTTGTTTTATCTTGAGATAATGCCAGATTGCATAGCAATCACCTGCTTAGCTGGAAAAATCTTTGTTAAGGAAACTGAAACAAAATCATAGAAAATATAACTGAAAACCAAATTCTCTTTCTATGTTACTTTAGCATACTGCAGCGCTATTATTTTATTCGTATATAAAGATATTTGCTTACTTTTAATTACCTTTCAAATACAAAAAACTAAACCAAAATCGATTCAAGCCTGTGAAAGTTGCATAGGAAACAAAACATATCCAAAGAACAACACGAAACTTATAACACAACCCTGCAGTACAGCTTGTTAAAGTCCTCATAACATTTTAAACGGCTATTATAGGATAATACAGCGTAGTTTACTACACTTTCTCTCTCACTCTCATACACACGTATACACCAACATCTCTATTATAACAGTGTTTCAATGAATATATGACAGCATATGTACGCAACATCTCTATCATTGATTTCTTTTTCATTGAGAGAAATCACGTGTCACTGACACTTTTACAAGCACACACCCTCTCTCTCTCTCTATCTCTCTTTCCCGTTATTATCATTTACAACAGTTTTTCACAATCAAGTCTGGTGTAACTGTGATGTGTGATTTGTGTTTTTCACATACAATGGATGTGTCCATCCATTATCGTGTATTTGGCTGTTCAAATAAATGTCGGTGTTCGTGTAGTTTACTGTTACACTGGACTTGTGTTACACAACAAGTAGAGTGACCAGCAGTACATGTATTGTGTTGTATTTTATGTTTCTGAACAGAAACATGACGTTAACCCAAGAGCAAAATGTAAAAGTGCCCACAAAAAAAAAAAAAGAAAAAGAGAGAGAGAGAGCAATTGAGACTTCCATTGCAATAACAAAGAATGTGGAAGAGTAGATGGGAATTTTAAACGTGGTTTTAATCAATGATTAAATTATGAGGATTTTGTTTAATTATTATCATGATTAACTTCAACCTTCAATCTTTTTGGCTTAAAACCATATGTTTTATGGTACAAGACAACAACAACTTTTAAGACACTCGGTGTTTACGGTTATTTGTTTATTGGATTTCTTTAAATTATACTCCCACTCCCACTCTTTTTCTTTTCTTTTTTTTTATTACTGTACACCCTCTCTTAACTAGTTGAACTATTTTTTTTTTATTCTCTTCATATTCATATGTTGTTGATGTTGTTGTTGTTCTTATTACGTTGTACTTGTCTTAACATGTTGCTTTTGTTATTATTTTTTGTTAATCAGTCAAGTATACAGTTATTGCAGCACAAAAACAAAAATTAAAACAAGAAATACAGAAATTTTTTTCTTCTCTGATAATTTCTTGTGTTCTTTTTTTTATTGTTTTCACCACTGCAGTTGTTGGTGTTGTTGTTGTTGTTGTTGTTTTATTGTGTGGATTTTATGAATGTTTTGACTGCCTTTAATTTATTACAATATGAACGACAACTTACTCTCTCCCTCCTTTCTTTGCTCTCTTTCTTTAATGTCGGGTGTTATTGGCAAGGGAGAAAGGACAAGCAAGTGTTTGAGCAAGAGTATAATTATACACACACATACATACATGCATACATGCATTCGTGTTGGATTTAGGGAATTATGATGATATTTAGTGTGGAAATTATTGGCTTTTAAAGTATGAAGTGTGATAAATCGTTATTGCTTATGCATGTGCGACAAGTGCAATTAAAATAGTAAAAAGGGTAGGAGAGGTTGCCAGATATGTAAGAGTTTAAATTATAAATAAACACAAACAAAAGCTGGAATTATTGAAATTGAAAGCTTGATAACAGATTACTTCATACTCACCTTCACCTTCAAATCCGCCTCTATTTGCTCAATTTCTCTTTGCATACCAACTTGATGAAGACCTCTATTGTTTTAAATTATTTCTGGCAGTTAAAAAAAAACAAACTGTCGCCAAAAAATATGCAAATTTTTGTCTTTAAATGTCGGCTATCGGTCTATCTATCTGACTGCCAGTCATTTTAACCGTATGTCCCCTTTTGGAAAAAAATTTTTTTTTTTTTGCTTGTATTTTGGTAAGACACAGACTATTTATGGTTGACTACTTGTCATTATCATTGCAGAGGTTATAAACAATCAATTTAAAGTTTGTTGTTGTTTTATTTCGTGTTTTTTTTTTATTGTCGATTTTCTTTTTGGGCAACTTTCTCGTCTACGTGACTTTGCCAAAAAAAAACGATGTTCGCATACAGTTTGCATAGCCCTTTAGGGAAGTTTAGCTAACGTTTTTACTGTTAAAGACACCTTCTTTACAGTATTTAAACTGCTCGTTTGGTTGCGCAAGTTTATTGAACTGCCACCATTATTCACGTGACTCAATTATTTTGAAATTTTTAAGGAATTTTCCCTTTTTTTTTTTGTTTTTTTTTGTTTTAGGAAAATTGAATATTTTTGAAAGGAGAGTTTTATGATGTACGAGAGAAGTATGTGTGATAAGTACAAGCAATAAGTAAACGCACGCTTATTTCTTTTTTCTTTTTTTTTATGAAAAATTTAATATTTTTTAAAGGAGAGTTTTATGATGTACGAGAGTAGTATGTTTGGTAGTGAAAGCAAAAAGTAAGTGGACGCTTAATTTTTTTTTCTCTTTTTTTTAGTGAAGAAAAATTGAATATTTTTTAGAGCAGTCTTATGATATACGAGAGAAGTATGTGTGATAAGTGCAAGCAAAAAGTAAACAGACGCTTCTTTTTTTCTTTTCTTTCTTTAAGAAAAATTGAATATTTTTTAAAGGAGTCTTATGATGTATGAGAGAAGTATGTGTAATAGTGCAAGCAAAAAGTAAATGGACGTTTTCTAGTTTTTTGTTTTTCGAGGAAGCAAACCTGCCCAATGCGATCTAACATTCATTCATTCGCAATGGTGGCTTTACGGGCATGCAATTGTCAAAGACTTTCACTGGTAGTACGCTAGTATTTTCTGTAAGCTAGTAAACTAGTCTGCTAGATTTTACTTCTCCCCTTCAGAATGGCGAACTGTGATCTGTTATTCATTGCCTTCTTTTAATCAAGCAAGAGAGCCATAGTTTAGGATTAAACGGTTACTTTTGACGTTCACTGTAATTGTGTATTCTTTTGAAATTCGAATAAAGTTACTTGCAAGTGCACGGTAATTGAAAATTATTTCCCCAGTTTTCTTTAAAAATTTTTTTTTAAACAACTTTCAGTCAATAGCACAAGAAGAATCGTAAACAAATTTTGAAAATTCCATTCGTAACACTTAAAAAATTAAATAGTTTTTCTTTTCTTGCCGTTTAAATGTAACGCATAGCACAGTATTTTTTTTTTTTTTTTTTTTTTTTTTTTTTTTTTTTTTTTTTATAGAAAAAATGTTCAATGTATGCGCACAGTGGACTCGCTGAACAATGTAAACCTGTGTGCGTTGCTGAATGCCTTGGCAAAGTGCGTAAAAATAGACAAAACGGACAGACAGATGGCATGAATGAATATTTTTTTAATTTTTTTTTCTTTCGAACGGAAGCAAGAACGCTATGAATGGCGGGCAGGGGGGAAGTGGTGGGTAGACAGATAAACATTTAAGATGTTTTACACTTCATGATGCATAAATTATAAACAAAAAAAACTACCTACAGCGCCAGACGAAAATAGCATTAAGAAATCTTTAAATGTTAGATGAGAAGCATCATCGTATCGTTGGTTGGTTGATGGGTTGACTGCGTAGATTTTTTGTAGCAGACTACGTATGTATGTGCCAGTGACATTTTACAGATTGCAAAATTTGTTTCAACACTGTTTTCAAATGTTTTTGTTTTTTTCTTTTAAGGAAAATTCTTTTATAAAATCTACACTTTTTGTTGTTGTAGCAATATTATTGAAAAATATTTGAAATATTATTATCATATACGCCCACCTTCCGGAGAACTGAGCACACAAGCCGGGATGCTACTTTTACTGGACACTGTAGATGTGGACTAAAGTCGCAGTAGTACTTATTAGGATAAGATAGAGGAGGGAGTGATGCAACACCATTGTTGTGACTAACACGCTTTGTGATCGCTTAACTGGTACATACTGAAGCTATAATATAACCAGCCTCTAGCGGGTCTCTCTATGTGTATATGCTATCCGCGTTACGATTGTTTTAGGAGCTGTTTGCATGAGATTCGAGTTCTTCGGTAAACTAAACTTATGCACTTCATTCCAAATAATTACTATTGCTGTAGTGAAAGGTTGCTATGAGTAGTGCGACCATATGGACTATTTTATTGCTCCCAATTTATACTCTAATATGCCTATAAAGTCTCCTACAAGCCGATTGCCCTGAAAAACTTCACGATGCTTTTTGGTGTCAGGAAGAACAATATCCTGACCAACACCTTGCATGCACCCGTCTGGGAATCTTTACAAGTTCTAGAGATGTGGTCTAACAATTCATTCACATCATCATAGGATCTACATGTTGGATGCGAGACCTTATTCTATTCTGATCAGTTTCTCTTTGAGCCTACGTTAGTCAGAGGCTTTACGTTAGTTTTACCATAACGGCACCCCACGGTGCTCAAAGCACGGGTGGAAACAATGCGTCTACCAATGCCCCCACGCACAATACCATAGGTTGCGTCCTATACGTGAGTAGCAATTCGAAGCCATGCGTTTGGACATGATTTCCCTCTGGATTAGGGGTCGAAGATTATCTAAACTCCTTTGTAAAAGTGGTTAAGAGTGTAACACCACATCGCGCTTCCGCTCTCCCAGCGATTTGAATGTAAAGCACAACCACCACGTTGCTGCCACATTAGCAGCATTAACGGACAGAGACAAGTCTCTGGGGCTCCCAATACCCATGGTACGAGAATTAAGTCTCCGGTCAGGCTTCGCAGTTCAGTTTGCTACCAGTTGAACATCACACGGTTCTTGACTGGTGACCTAATCTCTCAGCCTATAGTTCCCTTTCAAAGGATCGGTTACTAACCCCAGGTTTTTCTTGGACAATCTCGTGCATAACTCAAATCTGTTGCTATTGCAACTTGTCAACAAAAGTCATAATTGCCTCAAGCCTGTTCGGTTTGAAAAGAGTCCTGTATCTTCCATTTTGTTGGGTAAACCTTTCAAACATGTGTCCCCGTCGTGGATGCCTTCGTACTCTTAAACTTATCTGCGTTCTCATTACTGCGAATTCCCACATGACCTGGAATCCAGCAAAGGTAGAGAGGCTATTTTGTACAAGTTTTGCTAATTAAACTTCTCCAGATAGTCCGCAGACAGCTTTAGTTCCTTGAGCGCTCGAATGATGGCCTGATGGTATTGCATCTTCTATCCAAGCTGAATTGTTCACATCTTTCGATGGCATAGACTACTTCCCTACGCTTAAGCTTATTGATTATGTTGATTGCTGTGAATTCCCACATGACCTGGAATCCAGTAGAAATAGAGAGGCTCTATTGCGCATGTCTAGCTGATTTAGCTTCCCCAGACAGCCTACATACAGTTCGAATTCTTTCAGCGCTCGAATGATGTCCTGAGTATCGGATAGTATTGCTACGGCCATTTATTTGAACGTTCTATCCAAGACTGTCCCCAAACAGGTCTTTGAGCTTTCGAATGATGGTCTAGCTATCACATAGAATTGTCACACTCCGTCCCTTGCACCTTCAATCCAAGCTGAATTGATGATCACATCTTTCGAACTTCCGCTGGGAAGATGACCGCAACATTTTTTTCCAGGTCTTGGAATATTTCATTCTGTTGCCAAGATCTCCCCCTTCTGTCACATGGTCCATGCTTGGCTCATCCATATACCACTTTATATATGTAGGCTACAAATTACTTCATTCTTTGTAGAAAGTTTTCATGAACTTATTGTCTCAGAAGTGATTCTCATGGGATTTGTAGGATTTCTAGTTAAAGCTGAAGGGGACTACATGAAAAATTCATAAGACCGGATTAGGTGAAGGTGGAATTTTTAGAGTATCTCAGCAGATCACAGGGCCTCTAATTGA